>JAXGGA010016631.1:0-26249 GCA_038373865.1 Uloborus plumipes | reverse complement strand
CGAAAGCAATAGTAAAATATTTTCTTATAAATGAGTTATGCAATGCCGTTAACAGCATTAAACAATAAACTCATCAGTAAATAGTGATTTTTGTGTAAAAAGTTTATTTCCAACATGGTTGCTTTTCATGGCCCAAAATTATTTGCTTGTATAGCTAAAACGCTAACGAAAAAGAAATCAGTGAATTTTGTATGTTATAGAAAATCAGACTACATTACATAAGCAGCATTTGTCTTAAGTTTTTAAGCTGTAAAAAGTAGTTTCTTTAAGATTTGAAAAGCAAATGATACACTTTATTTACACAAAAACATTGATACTGATAAGTATGTGGTTTAATACTATTAACTTTACTTTTACACTGAAAAAGTAATGCAATACCCATATTTAATAATACATTTTTAACGAGAATTGTTTTTTTTTTTTTTATTAAACAAAAATTTCATTACTGTTTCAAACTTAATGACATAAACGCAACAAGACGGTTCATTTCTAAATATAGTCTGTAACTGAAAACTCCAAAAAGAAAAATATTTAGAGCGAAGTGTTAATGCAACTTTAAAAAATGAAGTTTCGGCATGAAGCAAAACTTTTACCCACATAAAAAAATATATTATGTATTATGCTCCAACTTTATTAATATAAAATGTATACAATCAAACAATTCTTGAAATAATATAATTAGAAAATGAGTAAAAAGTTTTGATATGATTTCTTGACATTGAGTTTTTTTTTTTTTTTTTTTTTTTTTTTGCGCGTATGATCACTTTATAATAATATTTTATGTCAGATTTTCTGAGGTATACTGCTATTATTGTCACTAGAAACATGAAACTAAAACAATAAACAGGAATACAATAGGTATATTGAAAGTATTCTAAGCATGAAAAGATAATTAATATTGAAAAATAAATTATTGATTTTAATCATACACATAAACAAATGTTTTAAAATTCTATGAACACGCAACTTTTTCTTCTTTATATACTTTTTAATTAAAAATAATATCAGCATTAAATTATAAAGCATAAATTTAATGTACCTGAAGTGCAATCGCAAAATTTGCCCTTCTTCTGACAAAATTCCTCCTTTGCCGGTAATGAAAGTTGGAAAGAAAAAAGCACAGAAAGGCATATAACAGCGGGGCCGTCGCGACTCTCTCCTTAATCGGGCCGTCCAGTCGAACTGACTGAAAACATGTGTTATAGTATTTTGACACCGCTGTTCTATTCCGGGGTGGCGGCAAGGATGACTTCGTTTGTTGCTGTCACTGACAGCTGATGAAAGGGAAAATTGATGACCCATACTAAAAATCAAGGGGAGACGTTTTTGTGATAGGCGCCTAAAGGTTGAAAAGCACTTTGGGCTCGATTTTATTGCCCTCATTTACAAACAACCGGTAATGATCTAACGATCACCGAACAGCTCCCAAGTCTTTCAGAAGCTTGTATTGAACTATCTTTTCACACCATTGTAGAAACGTAACTTAGAAACTTTCGCTTTCAGCAAGTCGGGATTACACGATTACAAGGCTAAATTACGATTATTCAAACTTAGATTACAATTACGATTACACAAGAAATACTCGATTAAAATTACGATTACACGATTACGAGTATTCCATTTCCAAATTATGATTATGATTATGATTACAAAAAAAAATGTAATCGATTACGTAGATTACGTAGTCGACGATTACTCCAAGCCAGCTACTAGTGCAAAAAATGTTTCTTATTGTACACTGCTGGCCACCTAAAATGCAACACCAAGAAAGACGAGAGCTATCACAACTAAATTTATTGTGTAGATAACATGTTGACCACGTATCAAATGATTAAATTTATAGACTTCTGTGAAGTGTCGCTCTTGACAAAAGCAGTAGCCAGAGTAGCCGCCGTTGTTGCAGATCACCGCTGCCACACGCCTCCCAATTGATTCAAAGAGACTTTGAAGGTGTTCTTGGGGTACAGCAGACCAAGAAGCTTCCACATGCTGCCAAAGTTGATCTGTTGTAGCAGCTGAGGATATAATCTAGGTCAATCGTTGAGCAACCACGAATCACATGTTTTCTATCGGCTAAACATCCGGAGAGCGAGCCGGACAGGGAAGAAACTCAATTTGGTAATTGATGAAGAACCTTTTGACAATTCGTGCCACATGTGGTCGTGCATTATCCTGTCGAAATATGGCTGTCGGTAGGCCCTGAAGGTAAAGAAGGACAACTGGTTCCAACACCTCGGAGATATAGCTCTGTTTAAAATGCGTACTAGAGGAGTGCGAGAGGGATATCCAATACCACCCCATGCCATATTACCCGGTGCAGGACCAGTGTGGTGGTACATAATGCAGCTGTTTAGTATCATCTCTCCACGGTGTCTCCAGACTCGCATCCGACCATCGTGATGCTGCTCGGTGAAGACAATTGCATTCCATTCTGCCATCCACATCCTTCTTTCATCGCACCATTGGGGGTGGAGGCATCTGTGGTTCTGAATCAAGGGTAGACGAAGCAATGCAGACAGACCACTCTGCTGCACAGGCACTAGCTGATGCGTTACAGACGGAATGAGCTGTGCTATTAGAGCGAGAGCCCATGAGTGCCAGACCTACGTCATTTTATAAAGGCACGAAATTTTTCTACGTAAGCACACCACAGCATGTACGAACGGTTCGCTATTCGTTAAGCTGAGTCGCGCTGGCTTTGGCGGGAAACAGGTAGCAAAGGTACGTAAAACTGCTACCCAAAAACGTCATAGTGTAAAGCGTAATTTTTTATATACATTAAATGTGCTACTCAAAAATTAATAAAAAAGCAAGTGAATAACATTATTATTGAAAAATACTTCATATAAATAAGATAATAATTAGTGCAAGGATATAACAGCACATTTTAATTTCTTTATTCTTTCATTAAAGATCATAGTTATTTTACTAAATCCAGATTTTTTAGAACAGTGAAACACATATTTTATTAGATACATATGAATTAATAGCAATAATTTTTGTTCATTTAGTTTTCAAAACTAGAGTTTACCAAGTTCAGAAACATATCTTCTCCACTTGGTGTGCACTAAAGTACTATAACTTTCACTAAGTTTATGCATCTTTCCAGTTCTCGTACTGACGTCAACATTACAGAGAATGTGACTCAAAGGGACCGCACAGTTCTCCCGTTCAGGCCAAAAGTAAGATATTGCTGGTCCATGTGGATGCAATAACTTAATATCTATATCACCTTCTTTCATGTTATTTTCAGAAACAAGTCCTAAAAACCATTTCGAGTTCATGACACATGTAACATAACTATTTAGAGGTGGAACGTTTAAAGTACGTTTCTGTTCTAGCAATCAAAAAAATGTTCTAAAAATCTAGATTTAGTAAAATAACTATGATCTTTGATGAGATACTAAAGAAACTAAAATGTGCTGTTACATCTCTGCACTTCGCAATTTGTGCATCACTCTTATCTCTTCTGCAACATTAGATAGTCTTTTATAAATCTGATGTCTTTATCACAATTTATATTATTTATATGAAGAACTTTCAATAATAATGATATTCACTTGCTTTTTTATTAATTTTTGAGTAGCATATTTAATGTATAGCGAGTGTGTTAGAGCTCTAAAGAACGAAATGCCTTTATTGACTAATAAATCATTACTTGTTCTTATTTTGGTGGTTCGATTAATGTTGAAAGTCTCCTCAATTGCCATATATCGGATTTTTACTTTCTTTTTTTTTTTGGGGGGGGGGGTAATTGTCATATTGTGGAATACAGAATGCGATAAACATTATTTTGAAATGATTCTTTTTTTTTTGACTGAAAATTAAAAAATTCTGTTTGAAAAAAAAAAAAAAAAAAACATGAATGACCCATCGAGATTTTTTTATCTGGTGTTAAAACATACTTAAAGGTACCTGAGCACATAATTTGGTTGAAATTGAAGATGGAGTTTTGTGAGTAATTTTCTGTTAAAGTTACTTCATTTTTTGAGTCAAAAAACTGAAAGAAAACACTCGCAGGAAAAAATATATAATAGATATACCAATTAAACTCAATTCAAATTAAAGCTTACACTATTATGAACAAAATAAAAAAAATGAAAGCTCTACAACTATCTGTTAAAGAGTTACAGCCGTTTGTACAAATGTATATGTCATTCAAAATGGCGGCAAATAAGCCACCAAGCAAAATATTTAAAGGGCCATAACTTTTCAACCCCTTCACTTATCTCAATATAAGTAGTATTTTTGTTATCAGCATCAAAAAGTCTCCAACTGCTGCACATTTTATTAAAATCGGAGGTGGTGGGTGTCACGGCCTGGATGATTCCCCCCCCCCCCCCCACGTGGAATGACCCATACATTTTTACCAACTTCAAAGTGTCTGTCTGCGCAAGGCCAGCGTGCAAAGTGTCTGGCATTGTAAGGTGTAACTTCTAATGGTCCGCCTTACAACATATTAAAAAAATACGCTTTATAAAACGACGTAAATTTGCTTACATTTTTACCAACTTCAAAGTGTCTGGCTGCGCAAGGCCAGCGTGCAAAGTGTCTGGCACTGCAGAGGCGTATTTGGACGTGAGGCCGCCCCGGGCTTTTGAAACTGGCCGCCCCCCCCCCACCCTTGAGGTGTTGAATTTCAGAGTTTCAAAAAAAAAAAAAAAAAAAAATTAATTTACTTGACATAAAATGTATTTTCAAGGTAAACCGTGCAAAGCCCGGCCACACAGCTAGTTAAACATGAAATTGGTTGGTTGTTAACAACTAGCCAATTGGTAAAAATTCGTCTTTTGCGAATCTCAACTTTTACTACTACAAATCTGCTCTTACATTATTATAAATCAACATTTTTAGTACTTAATTACATTAAGAACTTTCTTTCGAAATTTAAAACAGTTTTTGAAATAAATAATCTTCACATATTTGTTTCAAAAATGGTTTTAAAAATTTTAAGAACTTGTCAGAATATTTTCTACTGCTGATTCAGAATATTTTCTACTGTTTAGGATTCTTGTTCTAGCTCTCGACCGATGCGGTCTAACGAGGCCACTAATTTTCCTCCTAAGCCGTGGATCCCACCGGGGAACCAGGTAAGTGGAATAATTGCATCAATCCTTGAGAGAGATCAATTTTCCATAAACCTAATCAATGATAAAGTTAACGAAAATTCGTACTCTGTTAACGAATTAAATGCAATTTCAAATAAAATTATGGATTATTTCGTTGATATCGACGAAGTACAGGGAAATTTTGATATTCAAGATAGAAAAACTCTATCTAAACTTTTTCAATTAAATAACAAAATCCAAAGTAATGTAAGAAAATTAGAAGCTGATGCTCTAAAAGAAATAATTGAAAAGTTAAATTCTAGGATTAGCGAATTTGAGAACAATAATAGTTCACGTGCTGTTATGGGCAATAGGTTCACTAATCGAGCCGACCCAAGATTGGCAGTTCATTGTTATAATCCGCCTAAGAAATCTCCCCCTAAGAAAAATAAAAATAAAAGAGTTAACGAAGAACCTGTTGATGGAAATCCCATTAACAATAAAGCTTCTAAAATAAATGAAAACACAGCAGCACCTACTAATACTGCTGAAAATATTGTCAACGTCCAAAATTCCAATGATTTAACTAATGTGAATGAAATTATAGATGATAATGAAAATGCTGAAAATAACGAAACTACCAGTGATACAAACAACATGGATTATAACGACTCAGATGACGAGGAATTAAATAACATCAACATTGACCCCCCCCCCCCCCCACCATTCTTCCAAAATTTGATAAACCGACAAACTCCCAAAATGCTAATTCAGAAGGAGAATGGCAAACACAAAGACGAACAGAAAGAGGAATTCCCCCCATCTGGGTGGACAACATTGATGACCCGGTCAATACCTTAAAGCACTATACCGAAATAACCGGTGAAACTGTTACTGGAAAATTAATGCATAATGGGAAACTTCAATGTAAGTTAAAATCGACTAATGCACACAGAATTTTAAAATCCTACTTAGATGAAAATAATATTCCCAACCATACTCTTCTCTTACCTGACGAAAAAATGCTCAAAATTGTTATCAGAGGCCTTCCTGGACATTCGAACCCTGCCTGGATACAATCTGAGTTACACAAAATTGGCTATTATCCCACCCACCTACCTCAACTACGTAGAGGGAGAACCTATGACCCCCTCCCACTTTTCTTAATACACCTACCACACAGCAGCCATAATCAAACAATCTGGACTGTACGCTACCTCGAAAACCTTAAAATAACCCTCGAGCCTCTAAAAAAAAGAAGCGCTGTCTCACAATGCTGGAACTGCCAGCAATTTAACCATAGCAGTTATGAATGCAACCGCCCCTCAGTATGTGTCAAATGTGCTGGCCCTCACAGAGCAGACCAGTGTGATAGGGATGCAAACTTACCCCCCACTTGCTTCTTATGCGGTGGCCCGCACCCCTCAAATTACTCAAAATGCCCAAAAAGGCCACAAAAACCAAACATTGATCAAATAAAATTTAACCAAAAACCTACCATAAATGATAACAAATCAAACCCAAACCCTTGGAATGATATAAACAGAACAAACAACATGAAAACAAATATTACCAAAAACAACACCTCCACATTACCTTCCCAGGGACCAAGAAATCACCCAAATCAAAATGCAAACAAAACTCAAAATGTCATTTTAGACACACTTAATAATACACTAATGACTCTCATAGGAGAGATTCAAAAAATGAGAAATACCACCAATTATGGGTAGTCACACCAACATAAATTTTAAAATTGCGTCTTGGAACTGTAATGGTCTCCAAAACAAATTCAAAACAAAAATTTCCGAGCTTATTTCGTTTATTGACAGTCACTCTCCAGATTAATGTGCCTCCAGGAAACCAAACTTAAACCACAAGATAACCTCTACATTCCTAACTACTTCACTTATCGTGAAGATCGTCTCACAAATTCTGGTGGCGGCACTGCTGTTTTAGTACACAAAGCCTTAAAGCACATCCAACTTCCTAAAATAAACTCCACCTATGAAAATGTCAGCACACAGATTTCTTGTGATAACTGTACACTCAACATCTGCTCCATTTACCTTAATAATGGTATCACGCACAACTATAATGATATTGCTAACCAACTGAAAAACACCAATAATACTATCTTAATTGGTGATTTCAATGCAAAACATATCAGCTGGAGCTCTGGCAGATCCAATACTTTTGGGAAAAAATTATTTGAACTTTGCACCACAAATAATTTCAATATTCTCGCCCCTGACACTCCCACGCACTTCTGCGGTGCAAATACTAGCACCACAATTGATTTTGCAATAACCAATTTTAACAACCATTTCACCATTAGTTCTTTACACGAACTTCGCTCAGATCACAACCCTATTATCTTGGAGTTTCACCTCAATCATATTAAAAATTTCACTCCTAAAACAATCAGTACCATTAACTGGTACAAATTCACAACTACACTTGACCAACTTATTCAAACTCCTCCTCAATTACAAAACACCAACAACATTGATGAAGCAATTATTTACATCAATGAAAAAATCAATGAAGCCAAAAGAGCTGCCACTCATACTAAAACCATCACAAACAAACCCATAAAGTTGCCAACCTACATACTCAGTACCATCAAACTCAAAAATCAATACAAAAAACTCTGGAACACCACCAGATACCCTCCTCATAAAACCATGTACAACCACCTCACCAAAACAGTCAAAAAACTCATCTCTGACTACAAAAAAGATAAATGGGATAACTATCTTAGTTGTTCACTTGAAACTACTGACAACTCCCTATTTCAAGCAACTAGAAAACTCAACAAAAAATCTCAAACCATCCCACCTCTTCATGGTAGCATGGGAATGGCTTACACAGAAAATGAGAAAACTAATGCAATAGCTGATTCTTTAGCACAACAATTCACACATAGTGCTCATCACTACTGCAACAATCTGATTGAAGAGGTCAATGCCACTTATAATGACTACTTTGAAAGATTTTACATTCCTATACCTCCTCCTAGAATAAACTCAAATGAAATTATTAATGAAATCAAAAAACTCAAAAACAATAAAAGCCCTGGTGAAGATGGAATAAACAACCTGGTCATAAAGAATCTTCCTTTGGAACTACTTTGATATATGCCCCAAATCGAAAATTTGGCGACTTTTTTTCTCGCCAAGCAAAATAACTCTCGCCAAGCCAAGATGGATTCTCGCTAAATACAGATAATAAAAACATAAAAAATAACAACACAATAAAACAAAACCAAAATAAGAAACAGTAACATTAAAAAACCCGTTTAATAAAAAAATCAAAATAAGAAACAGCAACCCTACAAAGCCCGTAGGGAGTGCCAGATTTGGCGCATAATTTTTGGGGCATATATCAAAGTTATACCCTTCCTTTTAGTATGATTTTGTTTATTACCCAAATCTTTAACATCTGCATCATCCTTGGCTACTTTCCCAGCTCTTGGAAAAATGCTATAATCACCCCAATACACAAGCCAAAAACTCATACTAGCTTTCCTCAGAATTATAGACCTATAAGTCTCCTAAACACTCTATCGAAACTCTTCGAGAAAATCATTCTCTACAGAATTAATAACCATCTTAACTTCCATGACATTATTCCAAATTATCAATTCGGTTTCAGGAATAAACATTCCACAAATCATCAACTTCTTCGAGTCACTAATTTTATCACCGATGGACTCAGAAATAAAAAAACGCTCAATTGGCCTTTTTCTGGATATCTCGAAGGCTTTCGATAGAGTCTGGCATAAAGGTCTCATTTATAAAATGATTCAATTAAAATTCCCTAGGTATCTTATTCAGATCATCAACTCTTTTCTTGATAGTAGAACGTTCCAAGTTAGAATCCGAAAAACTCTCTCTGATAAACACCCTATTATTGCTGGTTTACCGCAAGGTGCTGCCCTCTCTCCGCAGCTTTATAACATTTACACCCACGATATCCCCTCATATCGTAATACTTTTATCTCAATGTTTGCTGATGATACCGCTTTACTTGCATCCCATTCTGACCCTGAAATTGCACATTTTCTTCTGCAAGAGCACGCTAATAAACTACAGATCTGGTTCACGAGATGGAGGTTTGACGTCAATACTGACAAGACCAAATTAATCTACTTTACTAGGGGAAAAGTTCATTACTACCCCGACAAAATCAAATTATTCGGCGACGATATCCTATATTCTGAAAACGTTAAATACCTGGGCATAACCCTCGACCAAACTATGAACTTTAAAACTCATGCTAATAATAAACTTAAGGAATGCAAAGAAAAAATTGTCACTAACTACCCCCTTCTCGTGAATCCGGCTCTGAGTTTATACAATAAACGACTTATTTATCTAAGCATTATTCGCCCGAAACTGCTATATGGTGTTCAAATCTGGGGATATGCTGCTAAAACGCATATAAGAAATCTACAAATTTATCAAAATAAAATGCTAAGACTGATAACCAAAGTTCCCGGTTACGTTAGAAATAGCACTCTACACCGAGATCTCGCCATTGATCCCATTTCTAGATACATTAGAAATCTTGCTACTAACTTTGACACAAACCTCCACCCACACCATAACAAAGAAATTGCTGATCAAATTCATTATATTTCTAATTCCATTAATTACAAAAATCCTTCAAATACCATGATTCTTTAACTATGAAACTGTTGCTCAAAATCAAACTACTTCCGCTAGACGAAGCGGAGCGTCCCACCCCTTCCGTCCGCCCTGAGCCAATGGGAACTGTCCTTTCATTCTAGGCAGCTTCTCCTCGCCTCCTCAAATAAAGCGTTCGCCTATTGGCCCATTTCAGCACTATTTTAAAATTTCGATGATTTAAACTAGAAGCATCTTTTTTCTCCAAAGACTAGTTCTCTAGTGATTAAATTACGTTAAAATTTAAAAGTTTCTTAAATTTTATAATCACATCTCTCTCAAGTGATACATGCGAAAGGGACTCATAAATCCCACACGCTGGTTCCCCATTCGATGATATATTTAAGAACTTGTTTAAAGATTTAAATGAAAAAAAAATGTTACCAGACCTTATCAACAACTTGCAATTGGAATAAAGTAAACGAATAACAAAATAACAATAATATTATCGCCGTTAGCAAGCACTGTATTAAATAAACCGTAAGGACCCGTTTATTACGGTCACTCGGATTAAACGAGCAACATGTTACTGTCCCTTCGTGCTCGTTATAAGCGAGTTTGACTGTAGTACCAAAGGCAACTGAAAATATTAACTCAGATCAGTAAAATTTTGCACATATCATATACTTATAATAACACGAGGCAACTTTTTCGCACTGTTGGAAATTTGAGATCAAGGGGGTAGCTAGGGGGGTGCGGCTGCACCCCCCTAGATCAGAGCCAATGGATGGTCAAGTGACCTCCCATTTTTTTGACAAACGATTTTGTCCCCTTTCATGCTTTTCATTGTAACATGCTGGTGCAGACAAATAAGTTCGTATTTTATTACTCGGTGAAATTTGGAATTACATTCGGTCATTGAGAGTCCCCCCCCCCCTCGCCTCCTCCCCACCAATAAATTTTAAGTCCTTGGCGTCACTTATCAGAGAATGCGCTTCATTCTTTACCTTTTTGGGAGGTCACAGTGATCTCCTATTGGGGTGCCTCTGCTTGCACCCCCTAACGTGAGTCCTGGCTACGCCCTTGTTTGAGATTAAAAAAAAAGCTAAACACATTGGTGAGAACGTAATAAAGGATTTCAATTACTGAGAAGATAAATTGCGTGGTACATTACATAATCTCATATTAAGCTAGAATTTCGCGAGCCAGAGTACATGTAACCTTTAAATGCAATTAAATTTTGCTACACAGGAAAATACGCAAAAAAGAAAAAAAAGGAGAGTAGGGAGTAATTTTGAAAGCCTTGCTTTACATACTTTTTCCAGTTTAAAAAATTAATTCATTAATTTTAAAAAAATAACATTTAAAAAAATGCACTTAAAAAATAAATAAATATCTGGAAGAGCACCTTTTCCCCAGCGGTTCAAATCAACCTTTACCCAATTTTACAGCTATAGGTTAGCACCTATAGCTGTAGGGTCTATTAGGCACGGCAAAAAAGACGTTTTGTACGTTTTAAAAATGTCGTTTTCAAGTTCGTGGTCTGCAGGTCTCCCGTGAAATTTTGCTCTTTAGTTAAGTCCTTAAATTGAATTTAACTTTTGATTTTTTGACTTAATTAAGAGCCCTTATAACTCCTGCCCCAATATAACAGAGAAAATTAGAACAAACTCCGTCTTGAGCAAGAAAAAAAATTATTTGTTTTTTTTTTTAAATGATTTTAAATGTTAAGAGGTTCAGCAGTTTTATCATCCCCCAATAAGGCGGTCTTTGTGAAGTTTTTGCTCAAAAATTAATCATAAAAAAGTAATTAGAAACAGAAAAAAAAACGCTCTAAGGTGCAATTCCCCCCCCCTCCCTCCCGGGTTAGAAGTACTTTGTTTACTCAGTTTTCAATGGTCGCAGCTACCAGTGGCGTAGCCAGGGCGTTCATACCCCTCTCCCCCACAAGTTAAAAAGGTTACACACATGTAAGTACATATCGCGTTTTCCGACTCTTTATTTCAAAAAATTTTCAATTCGCCAAACGAAATTCTTCTCGCTACGCCTATTGGTAATGCTATGCGCTATGGGATCTCCTGTACACAGGACAGCCACAGACACAAGCTCACAATTTTTTTGACGGTACTTCTAAAAAATACATGAAGTTTGCTTTTTGTTAAAAAATATCATATAGTTTATTCAATCTGGCACTACTACATGTTTATCTCAGCTATTGAGTGTTGATTAGGACAAGGAACGTTGACGCCAGTGGACATCTATCCTTCTAACAGGAAAGTGATTAGTGAGATGATCTTGTAAACAACTCTCGTGTTACCTGGAAGTTTCCTCATCAGAATCCAAGTGACAGTGCGGTTCCTGCGGTTCACACGATGCAGCAAAAAACTGGTTTTCCATCTGTTTCTGTTCACCCCCCCCCCCCGCCGAGGTCGCTCACTGCTGAGAATAGAAGGGGTCTGAGAAAGAGAGCAATAAATCATCATGGAAAAGGATCCAGTGCGGGCAGCTCTTTGTACTTTGGCTCTGACTTCGGACGCCACCACCTTCATGAACTTTGTCCACGTTCACCGCTGCGCCCTGCCAATACAAGGGGAAAAATGTGGCCGCTGCCGTCCTGGTGCCAAAAAAAAAAAAAAAAAAAAGGTAATTCTCGCTGCCGATCTGCCCTGCTGTCTAAAAAAAAAGGTCTTCACTTTGCATGGAAAAAGTGCCGCCCCCCAATCGTGCCGCCCTGGGCTATAGCCCATTAAGCCCATACGTAAATACGCCACTGTGGCACTGTAAGGTGTAACTTCTAATAATACGCCTTACAACATATTAAAAAATTACGCTTTATACTATGACGTTTTTGGGTAGCAATTTTACGTACCTTTGATACCTGTTTCTCGCCAAAGACAGCGCGACTCAGCTTAACGAATAGCGAACCGTTCGTACATGCTGCGGTGTGCTTACGCAGAAAAATTTCGTGCCTTTATAAAATGACGTAGGTCTGGCACTCATGGACTCTTAGACTATATGGTTTATGGTGTGAATCAGCGATCCGTCACTACCATGCACCCTCCATCACGTGAAGTGGTGCCCCGAGGTGGATGAGATTCACCATGTCGGTCCAGCGAACCCTAATGCATCCAACGATCACATATCCGCTTTACAGTTGTTAGATTTCGTCCAACACGATCAAACATTTGCTAATATTTTCATGCAATTACCTATCTTCTTCAATAGTGAATTACAGACAAAAAAAAAAAAGTCAA
The DNA here is from genome assembly GCA_038373865.1 of Uloborus plumipes. Taxonomy (NCBI): domain Eukaryota; kingdom Metazoa; phylum Arthropoda; class Arachnida; order Araneae; family Uloboridae; genus Uloborus; species Uloborus plumipes. Next base: position 13,316 of record JAXGGA010016631.1, on the reverse strand, counting down.
AAATATGTTACATTTCGTTTACATCTGCCCCAGTAGGAAGACAGTTGTAAACACATCTGAAGCACAAGTAAACACAGTTTTATAAATGGAAATAAAATACTACTAACCATTTTTTTTTAAGTACACTGCTTATTACACATTAACAAACACTTACAATGAAAATATCAATGTATTTATTTAACGTGATTAATTGACTCAATTCAACGAACATTGTAGCCTTCAAGTTTTATAGAAAAAGAAACAGAAGATATAGCTCGACATGTGCCACCTAAAACTGAAAGTGGTGGTAATTTTAGCAGAATATCATCCGAGTGTTTACCATCGATGTATCATCTGTTTTTGGAAACGCAAAAGTTTCATTCACAGTAAATTTCTGTCTATTTGGTAGTGAATTTTATGAGGACAAAGTCATTCACAGCTAAATTTTCTGGTGAAAGGTTGACTTCAGCACAAATGTCTTGATAGTTGCGGTCTTCAAAACTAATGTCGGACTCATTAATGTGCGTCACTTACTGCAACTCTTAACTGTTCCTTTTTCAACAGTTTAGCAAGTTTAACTTTCTTTTCTTTGCAACTCTTTCATATTTTAATTAAATATTGAGTATTGCTAATTAGACTATTCAATGTATAAAAAAATCAACAATTTTTGAAATTGAAATAACTAAATACCATTATGGGGCACAGATGAACTGTTCACATCTGCCCCTACGTAATGTATTCACATGTGCCCCCTATCTCAACTTAGGCCTAATTTGATAAAAAATTATATTCTTTTCAAATTTAAAAAAAATAGTGCATGAAAACTTTCCTTATTAGTGCCACTTTAAGACGAATCAAGTTCAAATCACAAAAAAATAGTTTTGGATGTGTTTTTACTCGTAGAACTGAAACATAAACATATATTGGCACCTTCCAAAACGTAAGATTTTTGATAACTAAAAAACAAAATGGTTTACATCTTTGAAATTTCAGGCAGGATATAGTACTTGTATTACCATCTACATTAATTTTTTTCAGATTTTTCTCTTCACTTTAATTGGGTAAAATATCGTTTGTTCACATGTGCTCCTGTTTACATGCTCTCCCCTACTTAGTAAACTCTTTAAAAAATCGGTAATTTAATGAAAGTTCTGTCTGAACATGCATAATTGATCTGTATTAAAAAAAACCTACCTCTTTTAGCGACCCCTCGTTTTAAGACTTTTTCTGTTGAACGAAGGTGGTCGTTTTACCGAGCAACGACTGTATTCGTTTATTTAATGTTTGTCATTTTTATCTTTTCCCACTACGAATTAATTTTACACAAATTCGTCAGCTATTTTAATCACACACGATAGCATTGACCGCGTACAGAAAAATGCCAGTGCTTTGAGCATTATGTGGGTGGGGCGCACATCTTCTGAGACTTGAAGAGCTCTGCGCCGATGAAAGCGGAAGTGATTTAAACCCGGCAAAGTACGAAAATTATAGCAGATTAAGTAAGTAGAGAAAGTCTTTAATTATAAAAATGGCCGTGAAATAATGAAACAGATTACTTTTTCTATACGAATTTTTGCTTTGTAAGCAGAAGGTGAAATGTTTGTTTATTTTGTTCATATATAATAATAATAATTTTCTATTGCAGATGTATTAGAGTCTCTCCAGAGATCCGAATGCTCGAGACGACCGCTGCGAATGATGGCCGATGCCATCATTCGAGGAATGCCTTTCCGAGAGATGTTGGCAGAGTGCCCTCAAGTGTTGGACGAGCCCGTCAGCAAGGGTCTCCGGCTGCTCCACTACGCGGCGTTTCGACGGGACTCGGACGCCCTGGGCCATCTCCTGCAATCGGGGGCCGATCCGAACCTCATGGACGAAGCCGGCTACACGCCTCTGCACCTCTGTGCCGAGAAAGGCTACTGCGAACTCGTGGAGCTGCTCGTTCACTTTGGAGCGCGGATCAGATTTACGGAGGTTAGACTTCATTTTTTGATTCAAATTGCAGTTTTTACTACCGATTATTGGATGTACGTTGAATACGGCACGTTTACGCAGAGCCCTTTTCTCGAAGAATTCTCATGGCAGATTGATGCTGGCTCCACTTTTTTAGCTTCTGTCGAGCTTTGGTATAGTATTTGGGAAGGATAATCTGTTTTTGCCAACTTGAATAAATTTTGTGTTCAACTTACTGAAGCCTATTGTGAACTAAGATTGCTCAGGTACAAATATATAAATATTAGCAACAGTTTGTCCTTGGTTTGAGAACAGTACTCGTGTGTGTGTGTGTGAACAAAAATGTTATTAAATTTCGTTGCACGCTGAAAATATATCAAAACAAGGTGACGGGACACGTTTACGCAAGTTCTTACTGTGTAAACATGGTCCCTGGAGCTTTTTTTAACCATACTGTGTCAAACATTTTGATATTTTCAGGCTATTTAACTTCGCAAATCATCATTAAAGGTTTTACTGAGTAAGGGATTCGTCTCCTGTAACTTACAATCATAGTTATGTCTTCATGTCTTCTCGGCTTGTCTTTTATAGGCTATTCTGATCATTTTAAATGTTCTTTATTTTATAAATGGCAAGACAATATGCGAAAAAAATTAACAGAACTAAGTTTTATGTCAAGATAATGAAAAATGCCGTTCAGAAAATGAGACCTGGTCAAAACACTATTCTGCATTGAAGATCTGCGATGCGACTGTAACTATATGTATTATGCGATACTTCCACTATGTGTATATTTTTTGGGACATGGGCTTATAGGACCAATACTCCGGTTTAAGAATAACAAAATGAATAGTAGAGTAATTAAAGTAAATAGAATAATAAGTAGAAATATTAAAACAAACCACTGGAAAAAAATAATTTTTATGATCTTTTAAATATTTTAGAGGGAAACCCCCACGATTATATACGTTAAATTGAAATTTCTATGTTCAAGCTATGATTAAAACATTTCATTTTTACTCATTATTTATTCCCCCCCCCTCTTGGTACCATTAATAACGTGCGTAAATGTGCCCTGCTTGATGCGTAAACGTGTCCCGTGTACGGGGCAGGTTCACGCAACAGACTTCGACCTAAAAATTATTTTTTTAATGCTTAAATATCCAAACAGGAGAAAAACTAAACGCACAAATTTATACTTTATTAACTGCTTTATAAGACCACAGCATCAAAAATTTCCTGAAATGAAACATAAAAATTAGAAAATTCACTGCAAAAAATCCTCGTAAACGTGCTACCCTACATGCCACAGACGATTGAGTACCGTAATATAGGGTCTATCGGAACGAAACTTCCCGATAATATAAAGAAATTCTTCATAAATATACGGTCACTCCGTAAATATACTGTATAAAAATGAAAAAGGAAGGAAACTTTAAAAAATCAACTATTCCAATTCCAATTCAAGTCAGGGACAAGTATTTCATCCCTTCTGATGAGGATCTAGATCATAGAATGGCAGAAAGTTTCAGATTTAAAAATAGTTTTGCTACAGGAGACTTAATTGTACTTAAATGACACGGGGAAAAGTCTCTGCATAAAAGTCCTTAACACAGACAATGATGAATGCGTGGGATGATTTTACAGGAGGGTCTCCGAAACTCAGACATTTTAAGAAACTTAAGAAGAGGAAGACGTTATGAAAAAGCTTAAGCCAAGCCACAACTGCTCGTTTTTAGAACAAGATCATTTTTGTGGAAGACATGAGGGACTTGAATTTATATTAAATCTTTGAATTGAAAAATAACTAAGATTTCATAATTTCAAATTAATGTTCGATTTCTGACAAATCATACGGTTACTGATACAGAAAAGAAACCTTTATTTTACAGTAACTGTCTGTTCAGTGTTCTCCCCCACCTATATTACTTATTTCTTTTAGACCTTTTACAGGTTAAATTGAAAAAATAAACACTTAAACATGTGTTTCGATTGACCCCTATCAGCGAAGTGAATCGAAATACTTCTAAAAAAGTAAATGGGAGATTCTCTGCGAATTCGTAATTTTCCATACAGAACCTGTCAAGGCAAGTTTTTTTTTTTTCAAATTTTCGTATAATTAAAGTTTTATTGCTCAGGAAATGAATCTATTACTTTGATTCGAAAGAGGGCTAGTTGAAGTTCGTGTTTTTCCGATAAATCATGACAGGGGGCTGCCCTGCCTTGTATAACTATAGACAGGGGACTGAGTATTTTCACTTAGTTGCGTAATATGTATAAAATTATTGGAACATACACTGCTCGACATTGAAAATGCAACACCAAGAAGGAGTGGTCAGAAATTCATGCAAATTTTACCGTAGACGCACGTCCCTGAGTTATGCAAATGATATGAAATGTGCAGCTCTCCGACGCACGTGAAGTAAGATATAAGAGAATAAAGTTGAAAAGTGGACTATGTTCATGTTAGTTTTTCTGCCAGACTAATTATCGGAGAAATTTGGTTTTTGTCTCGAAGGATACGTGAGATAGGAGGAAATGCCACGCCGTCCTCAACGAAGACACTTCCAGCATATAGACGACTTTACAAGGGGTATGGTGATCGGACTGAGAAGGGGAGGTTGGTTCATACGTCAAATTGCAGCTGATACCCACATGGATGCAAGCACTGTGCATCGGCTGTGTCGGAGATGGTTGGCCACGCGACGGCGGCCACTTTCCGTGGTCCGCCGAGATGTTAGAACCGTGAGAGCTGTCAGCCGTGATGGATATTGGCTTAGAATACCTTGATTAACATATTAACAACATATATGAATTAACAACATATATGAGTTTTGCTAAAACACCGCAAAATGTCAATTCCCCCCCCCCTTTTTTTTCACGGTCGTCTGCCACCACTTTGAAACCCTCTTGCACGTCTGCCATTGTGATTTTTCAATAGTACCAATCGACTACTTCAACATATCAAAAAATCAGCTTTGCTAAAATTACGTAAATTTTACTTTTTTTGGCATCTTTCTGGAAGTCTGCCACTACTTTGGAACCCTCCTGGACGTCTGCCATTGTGAATTTTTAATAGTACCAATCGACTACTTCAACATATCAAAAAATCAGCTTTGCTAAAATGACGTAAATTTTCAACTTTTTTTGGCACCTTTCTGGACGTCTGCCACCACTTTGGAACCCTCCTGGACGTCTGCCATTGTGATTTTTCAATAGTACCAATCGACTACTTCAATATATCAAAAAATCATCATTGCTAAAATGACGTAAATTTTCGTCTTTTTTTGGCACCTTTCTGGACGTCTGCCACCAATTTGGAACCCTCCTGGACGTCTGCCATTGTGATTTTTCAATAGTACCAATCGACTACTTCAACATATCAAAAAATCAGCTTTGCTAAAATGACGTAAATTTTCAACTTTTTTTGGCACCTTTCTGGACGTCTGCCACCACTTTGGAACCCACCTGGACGTCTGCCATTGTGATTTTTTAATAGTACCAATCGACTACTTCAACATATCAAAAAATCAGCTTTGCTAAAATGACGTAAATTTTCGTCGTTTTTTGGCACCTTTCGCGCCCCGCCGCCCTAATAGGAACCCGCTTTGAGCTTAACGAGTGCCCATTCCGTAAACAGCAGCCATGGGACATTGTCTGATGAAAAAATGAAGCTTGCTAAAATACCGTAAGTCTGCCGGCCACTGGCTCTTGGACTAATACCGTACTCGATTTTGGACATGCGAAAAAATGCACGCCTATCATTGGTCGAATCGACTTGTTGATGGATCTCCTTTCGCCACCAAAACAAAGCAATACTATTCTGAGATATAGCCTATATGAATTTGCCCAGTTCTCCATAAAAATGAAAGACGAATATTTACTTAAAAAATTCATAATTTCGTGGTAGATAATGATAAGAGCATTTTTATAACAAGCAACATTAAGTTCATGACAGACACACTTCTTTGCTAGAATTTGAATGGTGAACAAATAGCAATAGAGCATGAGAAATTCGTGCACATCATATTAAAAAATCGTTTTCTGTTTTTTTTAATTGCTTATTTTAATTGTAAATGCTTTTTTAAATGCTTTTCAACGCTCTATTTATTAGCTTATAAATTAAATTGTGCAGCTGTTATGTTTTTTGTTGGAATGTGGTTTCTAAACATGATTAACAGGTAATTATTTATTAGGATAATATATATATATTTTTTTTTGTATACTTTTTCAGGTTATTAAAACTTTTTAATGTATAGGCTACTTTAACGTGCATTAAATCTTTTTATGTAGTAAACGTTAAACTTTTTTGCTATTAGCGCTAAAATATTGGAAAATATAATTGAATCATTTGTAAAATATATTATTTTGCAAAGGGAGGGGCTGTTATACATCAGTAAAGCTTTTAACAAGGTTATAAAAATTTGGAAATTATAGCTGTCGATTTCTGTTAGTCCGCTGAATTTATGTTACTTTCAAGCGTGTGAATTTAATAGATATAAATATTCTATTTCGTTTCCTATTCTGGTAAATCGTTAGCGGTATCTTTGAATAACTTTAGGGTATATAAATACATAATTTGTTCTTCTGCTTGTCTTGCATTCTTTTTACTCCATGAATGTTTGATGTAACTGAAAATTAAGAGAGGGAAAAAATTCATATTTTAAGGTAGCACAAAGTACTCGACACTAAACTTTTTTATATATTTTTTAATTAGACGAGATGTTAAACGAAACCCAATAAATGCGGTTTTTAAGGGGACTAAATCATTTAATTTCTTCATTTAAAATTTATGTACCTTGTCCGCACGAGATACTTCATCAGGGCAAGTAATCCGGAAATTTTCTTCATTAATAATTAGTCGTATAGTCTCTAAAAACGATTTATAGAAATTCCTGTTTAAAGAAAATGTATATTAACATTTTTAACTGTCTAATGATTAATAATTCTTGAACTGATAAAACAGATGCTAATGTATGTACACATATCGCATTAAGAGTAATTATAAAAGAATATCTATACCTTAAAACACAAACACTTGAGAAAAAATTTATATTTTCCCCCGTTTACTTAAAAATAAATTTGTAAGATACTATCTTGTTCGCAAAAAAAAAAAAAAAAATGTAAAAATATAAATTGTGGTATTTTTGTAGCACTCTCAGAAGTGTTTTAGAAGGGCGCGAATATTCATTTTTCCTATTAATCAAGAACAGTAATCCAATACATTTGGAGCACTGATTTTAAGTTGTAAAAGAAAATTGCATTTCCGTAAATTGCTTTCCGTGTGTACATATAGATGGCACTGCTACGTGCTTTGGGATGAATTTACATAGAAATTATTTCTGTTTATTTTTGAAATAAAACACTTTTTAGCTTGATTCTAACAATTATAAATGTTTATTTATTTTACGATGACAAGGCAGCTAATACCTACCCCCCCCCCTCCTAGCACGACATTTACAATCTGTTTTGACATTTTTCTTTCACTTCCCGTACTTTTCGAACCTATGGGCGGCGATTGGCGATTGATTGACAGCAATTCGACCAATGATAGGCGTGCATCTTTTCGCATGTCCAAAATCGAGTACGGTATGCTTAAATGCTTCCCGTCGACTGGTTGCACGTGGCATGCAATCACGTCGCCCGCTAAGAAGACTGCCATTGACCTCACAGCACAGACTCCAACGTTTGGAATGGTGCCGGACCAGAGCGACGTGGATGGCAGAATGGCAAACCGTAGTGTTCTCAGATGAATCCCGCTTCTGTTTGTCCAGCGATAGTCATCGCATACGTGTGTGGCGTCGACGTGGAGAAAGATCGAATCCGGCAGTAACTGTGGAACGCCCCACAGCGCGACAACGTGGCATAATGGTTTGGGGCGCTATTGCATACAATTCCGTATCACCTCTAGTTCGTATTCGGGGCACTATGACGGCCCAACGATATGTAGATAATGTACTGCGGCCGGTGGCAATCCCCTACCTTCAGGGTCTGCCAAATGCAATTTTTAAACAGGATAACGCCCGGTCTCACAGTGCTCGAATCAGCCAATATGCTCTACGAGGTGTACAGATGCACCATACTCTCCTGACTTGTCACCAATTGAACATGTGTGGGACGTGATTGGACGCCGTTTGCAGAACCTGCCACTGCCTCGTTCAGAGGACGAACTGTGGCAAATGGTTGAAAGGGAATGGAGTGCCATCCCTCAGGACACCATCCGCAGGCTTATTGACTCCATGCCTAGACGTGTTTCTTCGTGCATCGCTGTCCGCGGTGGTCCTACTTCTTACTGAGCCGACGCCGTCCTCGCTCTAAATTTTGCTTATTTATTTTGAAATAAATATCACTTATTGTTCCATGCTGTCTCTGTCTTCTTACCAAATTTCATCAATTTCTGACCACTCCTTCTTGGTCTCCTTCTTCGACATTTTCAATGTCGAGCAGTGTAATTTGTTACGAAACAACCCATACATGTGGACACAGAATATGGACATAATAAATAATGTCTCATAATTGAACTAATTAACATAAAATCACTTAGCAGTGGACTGTTTTCGCAACGACCCAGATGCATACTTTCATCACAAATGTGGCTCTAAAACAAAACGGAGTTGTTTGTCAACACCGTTCTCAGCAATTTCTGCAAATTCACACTGATTACATTAAACTCCATGCCAAAAAACATTTGCAAGAGTAACATTTTTTCTATTGTGCATTAGTGCATTGTAAAAACTGAGGTGTAATAAATCTCCGAGTTTGCGGTTAAGCAACTCCAAATATAGAGCAAATCTTTGGGTGCGTTCATAAAGTCTCACGAAACTCACTGGCTTAACCGAGCGTAACTCTTCCGGTTTTCCGTTAACCGCGCGTTCACTTTTTGAACGATCAGTTAGAAGCCAAGATGGCGGATGTTTTGATGAAAATCATTGCTTTTGCGGACGAAATGTTTTTGGAGATTGTGATGAAGAGATTGATTTTAGGGTTCTGCTTTTGAATGAAACAAAAGAGAGAAAACTAATCGAAAGTGCGCGTATCAAATATTATGTTGAAAATGTTGTTCCGTATTACTCGGGCAAAATTTTTCGTCAACAGTTGAAAATGAAACCATCTACGTCAAAGCCGTATCCAGAATTTTTTTTGGAGGAGGACCCGCTCTGCACAGTACCTAAACACGCATATTTATATGCTTGTCTGTTTGTCAGCCTTTTTTTAGCTACCCCCCCCCCCCCCCATGTTTTCAATGATCGTAAGCGTATTTAATGTTTTCAAACACTCTAGTACAGTTAAAACTATTTATACCACACTATTTTTTGCACTTTCCAGTAACAGTTAATTGGACCAGTGGTTGGAAAAACTACATTTCATTTGTGGCGAACTACAACTACAACTACTTTGTTATAAATGTAGTTAACTACAACTACAACTACTTTTTTTGAAATGTAGCAACTACAAACTACTTTTGAATTGTAGTCTCTACTTCGCTACTTTTTAAAAAATAAATAATTAAAAACATACACCGTTTGAGGATTGATCGAAAAATTTCGAAAAGTGGTTTACATTGATAAATTAACTCATTTGAATATGAAATAGAACTAGGAATTGTCTTTGAATTTATTTGTTACTTTTCCTTTTTGTTCCTTTTTTTGTTGAAATTTGTCCTTTTTAGATTTTTTTAACAATTTTTGCGAATATTCGCCACAAGAACGGATTTAAAAGTTGAAAGATTGAAAGAGTTCAACCTTTATTTTATTTATTTATTTATTTTTAATTTCTTGCCAATGAATATTTAAGAACATGAAAATTATTTGAAGGAATGTAGTGATGTCGAATAAACCAATGAGATCAAGCGGATAGAATGTATGCGCGCTAAACTCGTGCGACCAACGTCTTCGGATGTAGATGAAAACACCTGCTTGAAGTTGTCCACCAATTTTTCCGCAGCGTATCTTTGATCCTTCGATAATGGTGCACTCCCAATTAATTTCGAAGTCGGAAGACACAGTCTCGGAGGAATCAATTCTTCTGATGATGCAGTTTACGGGAGTACAAGTTGCCAACACTTCTCCTTTCTTGATATTCCTCGGTCTTTCACTTACATTGGCGACTCTCAGAGGAACAGCATTCCTTGAAAGGTCCACAAGCGTAGATGCCACTAGTACTCCTTTTGGGCTATTACTCTGGTTAGGATATTCAATTAGGCCGAATTTAAAACTGTTATTTTCCTTGATGGAGCCAGGTATTAGTATTTCTGATCTTGGGGGAATCAATAAATCTGATTGGGCTATTATTTGATGAGCGGATTTTAAGTTACGTTCAGCATTGAAAATTGCTATGTCTTCCCTCATCGAGTGCAGCTCATTATTTTTAAAGTCGATAGAAAAATCAAATTTTCTCAAAAAGTCCAGTCCGAGAATGAAGGGATCTGTAATGTCAGCGACGAATGCCGTGTGATGGTAAGTGGCACTCCCGAACATTATTTCTAAGTTCACTTTTCCTTCAATCTCGATTTTGTCACCTGTCACAGTTTGGAGAGTAACGCAGGGCGGCGTCCATAAGATCTTGAGTCCAAATTGACGAGCCACATCAGTCTTAATAATGGTAACGTTGGCTCCTGTGTCCACAATCATTTCACAGGGAAACCCATTCACATAAGCGTAAATGAAGAGTCCGTTGCAGCCGCCACTTCTTGGGGAAATCTGGAAAACTTTGGGAGACGTCTTCTTTTCTTGGCGAGCTTCGCAATTCCTTCGTACGTGGCCCTCACCGCCACATTTCCAGCACTTCAGTGTTTGTCCACCTTGGTCTTTGCGAGCCGCAATCTTCTTCAGGGTCCCCGACATCTCTTTGATTTGTCGCTCAATGTCCGAGAGACGAGTTGAGTTCAAATCTTGGGCACTCACTTCCACGCCCCTGATTGAATGGCGATCCTTGCGGGATGTTTGCTGTGCAGCCTCGAACTTCATTGCGTAGACCAAACCGGATTTAAGATCTTTAATGTCCGCCATCCGAAGAGCCGTCTGAATTTCTGGATTTCGCACTCCATCTATGAAGTAGTTCAGGGCCAGGCTATCGCGAACACCCGAAGGACAGTCCGAGAAGGCGAGATGGGAAAGCCTCTCAACGTCTGCTGCAAAAACTTGCAAAGTCTCTCCAGCCCTCTGGAGTCGGGATTTGAGCTGAAGTTGGCTGAATTCTTTTTGGCAAGATTCGCCAAAGCGAAGCTCTAAGGCCGATGATAAGGCTTCGAAGTCATGGTGCTTGTCCTCTGGGAAGGTCTGTAGTATATCAGCTGCATCCCCTCTCAGCGAGGCTGCAAGTTGACAGGCTTTCGTGGAAGAGTCCCAGGAGTTTGCTTCTGCAACGATGAGGAACTGCTTCTTGTAAATATTCCACGAGGTCTTCCCGTCAAACGTGGCCAGTTTGATGGATGGACGAGAAGTTCCCGCTGCAGCTACACTTGAGTTGTTGCAGGATGCTGATAACTTTGATTCAAGTTCTTTAATTTTCTTTTCCACATGGTTTTCTACTGTGGTGATTCGATTCTCAACGCTGTCTGAGTTGTTGCAGGATCCTGATAACTTTGATTCAAGTTCTTTAATTTTCTTTTCCACATGGTTTTCTACTGTGATGATTCGATCTTCTAGAGTCTCCACTTTATTTTCCATGTTGATAAATTTAGTTTCCACCAAACTTTTCATTGACGTTAGATCGCTCTTAATTTCTTCTTGACTTGAAGTTATGCTAGCGGCTAAATCATTCTTAATTTCTTCTTGACTTGAAGTTATGCTAGCGGTTAAATCACTCTTTAATTGTTCTTGATTAGTAGCCATAATCGCCATATCATTCTTGAGGTCAATTTTAACAGCGTTGATCGCATCAAGGAGTTTTTTCAGTTGTTCATCCATTGCTCGGGTAATCACCATAAAATTCCGAAGTCAAAAAGTCCTTAGGAAGAAAAGTCCAAGTTCACAGATAATTCCAAGAAAGTCCTTGAAGATGCCCCACGTTGGGCGCCAAAATTGTAACGAGTCCGTAGCACCTTCAACTTTCTTCAAATGAGCATTCCAATCTTGAGGAAGTAACTATAAATTTATTTACAAGTATTTACACTATTTACAATATGAGCAGGAAACAATTGCTAAACATCCAGCAATTAGGTAGCAAAACAGTACACTGTACTCTCAACAGTAACTCAGCACCACGTATCAAACGTGAACAGTAATTAAGCAATTACAAAAGCAAAACAAACATTCGCCCAAGCGAATAGCGAATAAAACGAGTCACCAGAATCAAATCTGAAAACAACTGACTGACTTGTGTTCAAGGCCAGCTTTTTATACACTCAAGGACATTTCTAGCAAAATCTGGAGTATTCCAATTCATTCATGAAATTTCTAAAAAGAAGAAAAAAAAACACACTCAGCGGGGAAAATGTCTTCACGCTTATCAAATGTAGGGCAAGTATAAAAACTACAAAACGTTACAGGGCCGGTATACCAGTGATAAAAGTGATATCTTCAGATACCTTTGCAACATGACGTCAGATAAAACCAAAACTAATGAAAATGATGCAAGGCAGGAAAAACAACAACTATTTACAAGAATTGTAACAATACATTTCTTATTGAAATATTTTTACTATTGTCAATATTTATTATGAATACCATATACTAATAGTCAATATATAAAAATAATATGTCGCATTAATTTTTTTGACCATTAAGTACAGGAAAAAAATAGTTGAACTTGCGAAAATTGGAAATGGACAAGCGTTTTTGCCTTGATTCTCATTTTTAAAGACTTATGTAAAAATAAATAAATAAATTCAATAATTTGTTGAGTGATAGAATTTTTTGGGGGTATTTTTTGTAGAAAATAATTGCTCGCATTGAATTAAAAATATAAGCTATGCTTCAAAATCGTCTTTTTAACCTCCAGACAGCAAATGTAAGCCAATTTTGAAAATGACACGCCTATATTTTGTATTTAAATAAACAAATGAAAAGTCAAACAAGCACTTTTTCTTTAAAATTTGGTGTTTTCTTAAAAACCATAAGTAGCCAATAAATTGCTTGGTGTGGTTCCTTGCGTTTCTAGATGGCTGATTTTAAAGATGAAGCTTTATATGGTTTGCTTCAGACCTGCTATATGAAGATTGAAAGTGCTATAAATTCGAAATGCAACATGAGTCAACAGTTTCGGGACGAAGCCAGGAATGCTGTGAATGAACTAAAGCTTTTAATTCCCGTGAATTTCGAGCGTGTGAAGTCTCATACTTATCGGGAAGCTTGTAAAGACACCTTAAGTGAGTTTTTATCTGTTAAGAAACCGTCTTTTGCCAGTGTCGTTGCGCCATCAGTGGATAGTGTCCCCGTAGTTTC
>JAXGGA010016630.1:0-26255 GCA_038373865.1 Uloborus plumipes | reverse complement strand
GCTAACAGGTGCACTGTAAAAAAATGAATGCTATTTTTACAGTATAATACAGCTAACTTTATAGTACTAAACTGTAAAAATTGCTAATTTTAGTTTTAAACTGGAACCTCTGCTGCCAGTATTATACTGTTGTTTTTACAGTATTATACAGCTAAATTTTACTGCAATTAAGTGTAAAAAATCTAATTTTACAGTAAGAAACTGAAATTGCGAATTTTATAAATAATTGCTGTGCATTTCAGTTTTAAATTGGAACCTAGGCTGACAGCATTATACTGTAAAAACAGTTCATTTTTGCAATGTGGGGTTATCTTTTTATGTAAATATCTGAAAATGCAAAATTGGCAATAGTAGTGAAATAAAAATTGTGAATCATGTCCCACTGCCATCTTTACAGGAACCATTTTTTGAGGAAAAATCTTTTTTGGATTGAAAAAAAATGCCATTTTTCCTAGCGAAAAACTAAAAAGATTCAAAACCTCCACGCTGCTGGAACGAAATCTTTTCGGATAGATGATCCTGAAATACCAGAACATGTCTCTTTGCTCTCAAGACTTTGTTTCTGAAATATGTTGAAGAATTATGGTTTCATTTTGAATTATTCATGTCGAAATACGTTTCTAGTTTGATGTACAAAATAACAAAAACAGGATACAATACTTTTTTTTTGCTGCTATGAAAGTCACTTTCATGTTTTGAATGGCTTTTTGGCAAATACCGCAAACGTTTGTTTTACAAGCTTGTTCTTCACTTTTATAGTGGTATGTAAACAAGAGCCTTGAACAGTACAGTTTTATTAAAAGTAGAATAATCCTAAAAGAAGATTTTCAAAACTCTTGAATATCCGCTAAGTTTACATGCACTTATAATGCATCAACATCCCTGCTAAAAATGACATGTAGAGATCAATAGAAAAATCTATTGATATCGGTAGAGTTCTATTGATATGAATTGATCTCTATAGATGTCTCTATTGGTATCGATAGAAGCTATTGATACCTGTAGCCTATTGATCATAACCTCAATGGATACCCATAGAAGCCCTATAGACATCAATAGAAATTTGATCAGTAGGAAAGCATTTCAATGGATATCAATAGAAGCTTTATAGATATAGATAGAAATCTGGTCTGTAGGATACTGATCCCAATGGATATCACTTAAAGCTTTATTTGACATCAATAGAAATCCTATAGGTTATACTTATTCCAATTGATATCTGTAGAAATGAAATCATTAAGTTTAAACTTAAGTAGTAAGTCTCGGTAAAATTAGTGGGCTAGGAAAGTTATTAACAATAATAAAAAAAAAAAAGCAGATGATTTTAAACTTTGTAAATAAAGATAACTATAATTTTAAAATAATAAACTTCGACTGAAATTTTAGCTGATAAAATTTCTGACTTTTTAAAATCTGATATTACAGATTCATAGATTATGCTAGTCATTTTTTTTCCTTTATGTTTAAATAAAAATCAATTGTTTTCTTTCAAATCATCACAGACATATGGTTCAACCACTCATTTCAAAGATATTTTTTAAAAAAGATAATTAAAGAAAAACACATTTTTATTCTTTAAAATGGATACAAAAAAAAATTGGCCTCTTCATGTGTAAATTGTACATTATGCGCATGAAAAATGGAGCATTTGAAGTTCCATAAATAAGTTTGTCTTTAATCTAAGAATCATTATTTTGAGGGTCTTTTCCATACATTTCCATGTGATGCATAATGAGTCTCGATGCATATCTATTAAAATTTGAGACTTTAATGTAGTGTTATGCCCTGATATGTACAAAATCTTTATGCTATGGCTAATTAATGCTATTACGTATAAACAGATAAATTCACTTTATCTACCAGTTTGTTGGCTATCTTAGCTACATTAAGAAGATTTTTGCCTCCGGCTCGATCATTGGCTATTCCTAACTGTGGAGTCCCCAATAAGGGCGAAACTGCAATCTTAGGATGCTATGATCGAGCTGTGGGTGCATTTACTTCAGCATATATCACTTTTGTTCTGCTGGATATTTTGCACACCACTTGTGCAATGACACACCACCTTGTTTGAGTAGTTCTACCCCTAGTAAAAATGACCCATAGAGATTAATAGAAAGAATTTGTATGGGGGAAATGGATTACGGATATCAATACTGATAAATCAGTAGAGACCTATTGATATCGAACAAAACAAGATCTATAGCATCTTTCAGTGATATCAATAGAACAAAACCGTAGGATCTATAGATATCAATAAAGATCCATAGCAACATAGAATTAAAAAAATGTACGGGAAATGGCCAACGGATATCAATAGAGCTAAATCAGTAGAGGTCTAGTGATATCAGTTGAACAAAACCGTAGAATCTATGAATATCAATAGAGATCCATAGCATCTTGTTCAACTAATATCAGTAGACCTCTACTGATTTAGCTCTATTGATATCCGTTGGCCATTTCCACGTACAATTTTTTTATTGATCTCTACGTGTCATTTTTAGCAGGGATGTAATATACTTTAGCCTTTAGTATTAATAATATTATTAAATACATTACTTTTATAATTGTAAAGAACGTGAATTTAATCTTTAATTCAGGAGTTAGGGCCCTGCTCCACATCAGCGGAAAACGCGACCGAAACCGAAGTCAGAAACCGAAAATCCGGGTACTTTCCATAGGAACACTTTAATTTATTTTACTTTTCTGCTTTACATCAATTAGGAGCAGGGCCCCTACATACAAGCAACTAAAACACTCGTAATACATCAGCATGTAACATTAGCCTTTAGTATTAACAATAGTATTAAATATAATACTTTTATATTTGTAAAGAACGTAAATTTTATCTTTTATTCAGCGTTACATGCATACTAACCACATGTGAAAATAACAAAAGAGTATTAAAAAGCGAGATAAGTGCTGTATGTAGTCTGAAACGGAAAATAATCAAAAATTAATTATACTAAAATACAAATAGTACAGAAAAAAAAAAAAAACAGATGTTGACCCTAAAATCATTTTTATTACTATTGAAACCACTCGGGTACACGAGCCCGAGTAGATACATCTGCACGATTTTAGGCGGAATACGTGCGGCTTCCGTTTTTACGAACACCATTAAGCTGGAAGTCCGATTTATCTCAACAAACATGCTATAAGACCCGTTTATAGGAAAGACAGCCATTTAGAGCACACTCATTCACACAGAAAAGACTAGGGTCGGATAGAGTGAAAGTAGATCCCTGCCGAAGCCGGGATTCGAACCAGGGGCTTCCCCATCCCGGTCAGACTCCTCTGACCACTAGACAAGGTGGTTGGAAAAATAATTCCTCGTAATCCTCTTCAATAATTTATTTTTTTTTCAAAAAAGATAATTCATTATGAAATTTTGCAAATCAAAACCGTTTACAATTATAAAATTAAAATGGTTTTAGTGGTACATGTAATACCAACCCTCTGTAGCTGATGGAACTTATATAGATAGTTTAAACTATGTTCTGGAGTCAATATATCGACACAAAAACTATTTGCTAGCTTTAGACTTTGTGAGAAGTTGCTAAAATGTTTGCTCTAAGTAAACTAAAAGCTCCGATGTAACTCCACTTAATGCAAAATATTCTGCTCTTTCAAATGATAGTAAAATTTTAATTGTACACGAATTGTTTAGTGACAAACATTGCAAAAGAATGTTAAATAACATTTCAAGTTGTTACGACTATTAATTGAAGTAAAACAAAGTTAAGGCAAGAATTAACTGGTTCCTTACCAAAGTAAAAATGTTTTGGCGTATCTTGACCTATAACAACCGGTCTTTTCAGGGAGATAACGACACATATATACGAACATACATGCTTGTTTTAAGAATGGTTTTTAAAACGCTGCGGATGCAACTTGCGGTGATGATAAAAAGAATTAAATTAATACTGTATGATTTCCTTAGGCAAAACCTTCCGCGTATTTACGCATGCGTCAGGTCTTCTCTGATCTTACCAAAATATGGGTGATAGGCAATATAACAATAAGGGGTAGAATAATAAAAGCTTTTTGAGCCTTATCAAACAACGTAGAACGATGATAATTTCAAATACATAGTTTAGTTAAATGTGTCATAAGGATAGCAAATGCAAGTTTTAATTGAAAACTTCGGAAAGTTCCCACACACAACCCATTACCCCTTTTTAAGTGGAATGGTTCGCGAGTGCTAGGTGCGGTTTTCACGGACGGACAGTACTGACATTTCTATACAAAACTATTTTACTTTTTGTTAAAAAAACTATCTCTCAATTTTAATATGTATTTTTTTTTTGCATGGAAAAGGACTTTACTGTGTTGCATTCAAATTAAAACTACAATTTCTAAAAAGCTCAGAACCTTTTCATTAAATGTCATAGACAATAAGCTTTAGAATTATCATTGTTGCACAATAACATTCCATTTTTAATGGAATAATTAATCATTAAATCCTTTTCAAGTGCGTGTTTCGAAAAAAAAAAAAGAATTTTTTCTTTCTAAACACTTAAAATGTTGCTAATTAAAATATGCGAAGCGGAAAAAGCTAATCATCAAATGCTTTAAAAATAACGTCAAAATGCACTCCAGCTTTAACTTTTAAATTTCTAAAGCTTTGAATTATAATCCAGAAAACAGATTAATTTGCGCTTCCTAATAAACGACATTATATTATCATTAATGAATTAATTAGCTTTTAAGGATTACAGCAACAAAGCAAAATGCTGAAATTAGCAAAGTTTTTAAAGAATTAAGAACAAACAAGATTTCTTTTGATGCTTGTCTTACTGTAAATTAATGCTTTCAATGGTTTAATTTTTAAACTAAAACTTGAAGAGAATCAACGAGTACATTTTTATAAATATTTTTAATGTCTAGTGCATATCGGAGTTTGACTGATTAGTATAACATTAATACTCTTTCTTTTAATTTTGTCTGTGAGCATTTAATTTTCAAAAGTTTATTTTATCGAATTCGAAATACACTCAAAAATAAATTTTAAATATTTATATGCATGAAAGTGAATTCAAAACACTTTTGTCATCTGCGATTATAGAAGGTAATCAAATCTGCGCAAATCACGTGTGTCACAACTGCGATACTGACACAAAACACTTGAAACTAAATCTATATAACTATTCATTCCTTCTTTTGAGGCGCAGTTAATACACGGTGCTTTAAAAATTTCTTTAACAATGTAAGGTAAATTATAAAAATTATTAAACCTACGATTTTTCTCTCAATAATGACGACGTTATAGAATGGCAATGAAAATAGGATCCTTACTTTTGGACGAGTTCCTTTATATTTTGGTTGAAGGAGGAGAGATTCTTATATTGGCAGGACGACAAAACCGCTGACTACATGGTGCAATTTTGTTTCAGACAAACCAACTGGTAAAAAAAAAAACCTTACTAAAACTCCAAATATGTTAGTTACTCGTTTTATTCCATAAATTGCATGTAGAAAATTAACTCTACTTAAGAAAATTGACTTAAAATTTGAGGATTTCCATTTTTCTGAGTAACAGAAGTATTTTATAAGATATGTTAGTTGCGCTGAAACGAATTAATAATTAAATAATTTTTTTGGGGAAATGTTCAAAGCTTTTGCTTAAACCAAAGTAAAGTACATGTTCTTCATAAATCACGAATAACAAAACAAATTAACAACTCATTTGAAGTTTTGATAGGTTGTTTTTTGAAACAATTTATCCGTGTTATAAAAAAGGAAGTCATACAAGGAAAACTTTAAATTTTCGTTCCTATTTTAACTAACGGAATCGTTCATTCCTTCAACCATCGAATTTTTTTTCCATCAGAGTAAACATGCAAGTTAGGTAGAAATGCGTCGTCACGTAGTGAGTTCCAAAATATCCGAGGCTATGCTCACCAATGAGAGTAAAAGTAAATTCTTAAAGTAAAATGTACTGCAGTATGCTCTATAAAATCTATTGAAGTATGCTGTTCCTTAATATACCCATTTATGCCTAGTTGCCTAAAAACGGGACGCTTGTTAGTGACTGCATACAAAAACCTGTAATGGGTATATCATTTTACTAAAGCTGTTTTCCACAAGTTAAATAGTCCTTCTTCTTGAGAAAACCACTTAGAGCCACTATTTGGAGATCAGAGTTTATTTCCTGACAGCTATTTTCAGACAAATCAGTCAAGCAACGATCCAGCATGGGTAGCCACAAAAAGTAAATTTTTTTTTGAGAACTTATTTTTCATTAAATTAAATTATTTAAAAATGATTTGCTCAAAATTGGTTACAGATGTCTTCTGTAATGTTACTTTGCAAAAGTAATGTCAAGTAAGGTCGTATTTTGCTCACATATCTGCAAAATATCCCATAAACAGGACGTTAAATAACTTAATAAATGTATCAACGGCGAACCATTTTAGGCATAAAATGTACATAAACCATTCCAAGTTAGAGTTTTAAACAGAGAAAAATTGAAAAAAAAAAATGTTAAAAAAAACTTGGGCATAAATGGGTTACGAAGTCGTACCGTACCACTGCTCGGTCTCTCGCTGGGTGGTCTAACTTTACATTAGCTACCAGCTTTTTGGCTCTCTTTGCTTCTGTAAGAAAATTTATGCCTCCAGCTCCGTTAATTCCTATTCCAGGCTGACGAATAAGCACGAAACTGCAGTCTTTGAATGGAATAAAACAGTTTGCAGTGTATTGCATATTGAAGTATGCTTCGCTATCTCTCTCCTCTCCCTAGTTTCAGCCATGGCATGAAAATGAATTTTGTGCACAGCTGATTTTTTATAGGCTAGTCGAAGTTCTTCCGAGATGTGGGAATGATAGTTTCTATAAGATCAGCGCTGAAACATTAAATTTTGTCTACGCTTGGTGAAAACTTTTTCAGAGATGCTGAAGTAGGTGTACGGAGGGGGGATCGATTAAATAAGTATTCAATTTTAAATAAATTTCTAATCCAAATATGGCTGTTTAGTCAAAAATAAGGCTTAGTGGTTTAGTTGCTTAGAGCCACGTGCGGAAAATCCGATTATCGTGAATTCAAATTTCCCTGATCCCGAAAATCCTCAGAAGAATGATCATCCAAGCTTCTATAAATATGTAATTTGAACTTATTGCGGGACTGCAAACTACAGTTCTGCTGTCGTTAAAATCAGAAAAGAAAGAATTTTCATATCGGTAAACTGCAGGATAAGTTTTTAAACATATTTCGATGAAATCGAGGCATCGGTTTCAACATTTTTTTTTAAATCACGCATTGCGTTAACGTGTAGCATCTCATGATGGAGTCCCGTTAGCGGAATTGTTTAAAGCGCCGTACAAAAATTTTACTTTGGAGTCACGTATTTTTCTTTAGCTGAATTCTGATCAAAACTTTCATGAATATAAAATTTAAACTTTTCACAGAATTTTAAACTGCAGTTGTATCACTGAAATGAGAAAAGAAAACATTTATTTTACTATGAAAAATCGCGGTATCATCATAAATTCTGTTTTTTTTTGGGGGGGGGGGGGGGGTATACCATAACTCCCTCAATACTCTATCAAAGTTCAGTGGTGAGGCATTATTTTAACCCTACACTGCATGATTTTTTGTTCTTTGAAAGATATGTATGATTTTTAGTGTAATATGAAAACATTTGAAAATATTTTTAAAAAATTATTTTTGAGGATAGATGGTTATATTTGCTTTAAAAATACCTAATACTTCCTTTTTTTGCTTGAGTTGCCTTATGTATGGTCATAAGGAAAAATAGTCCATGTATCCAATTGGCAATGCTATGCAGTGTAGGGTTAAGGATTTGCCCCCCCCCCCCCCCATTTTTCGACAAAAATATATAAAAGAAAAATATTTTTTTGTTTGAAACATTATACGTAGTAAAAAAAAGCGAGAAAAAAAAGCACCAGAGTTTTAAAACTCTACTTTAACAGGGAATGCTTCACACAGACGGCTAGTATACATATATTTTATGTCATGCTCCCCTCCCCCAGTAGAATGAACCAGCTTATACAATATTAACACAATTACTTTTGTTCGATCATATTACATCAGCTGATTTGTTATCAACAAACAATACATTAACTGAAGAAATACAATGTTTAGTTCTATTAACCTTAAATACATTATTTTTTATCATTATTATTTTTTAATCTGCGAAAACTTTCGTCTTATTTATTATTTTTTTAAAATTAATGTCAGCATTTGTACTCGAGTTGATCTCCCACATTAGACAAGACGTCTCGTGGGAAGAAAAGAAGTGCTATTACTCTCCTGTCATTCGACGTGAAGTATTGGGCAGTCATTTCTTAGCTGCTGGGATAAATGCGCATGGAAGACTCCTCCATTTCCGCTTTTCTTTTCTAGATAAAACCTAATTGTTTTCATGTTGGTTTCCAGCTTGAAAAAGAAATGTTCAGCCCAAAGATATACGGACAAAAATGTTCAGCCCAATGTCCATCCAAATAAAAAGTGGCAATGGAAGGAAGAAGAACGAAGTGTTTTCAAATTGTAGTTACATTAAAAAAAAAACACAATTGCTAATTGAAATAATAATAAAATAATAATAAATGACATAAATGATACATGTATGTGGCAACACTCTGCCGATTATTGACAAAGCTGACATATTTCCAACTAAAAAATTCCAAGTTAACTATTCGTTGGGAATAATAAGGTTCTTTTATTTTTTTAAACTGAAATATGCCCATATAAAATTAATAAGTTTACCTTTATCCCCAAATAAATGCTCTGATTTTCATTACTAATTGAATCATCTCTTTTATCTAAAATTAATCCAATTTTAACTATGGGAAATATTTAGAGAAATGTCACCTATAATTAAATTCATCTGTATTAAAAGGGGATGGAGTAAAATGAAATATTTTTAATTTATGAGTTGTCGTCAAAAACATTTTAAGAGGATCTTTACATTTCAAAAGTGTAAGCAATTAATGATGCAAATAGAGACCATAACTAAGGTTTTGATTTGACTGCTACTAAATATAGCTACTGCAACATATAAAACATTCCAAATTAATTCCGGTAAAAAATAATGTCGAACTCTTTTAACACACATTAAATAAATCTATTTGCGAAAAAAAAAACCCTAAGCCAATCTTGTAAAGGGACAAAATAAATTAATTCCTGGCTATTTAATATCCACTCAATGGGCCATTTAATCTTCCGTTGTTTCCAATAGGAAAGGGAAGAAAGTTTCTTCTGCATTTTTTATCGATGCCATCTATCAAAGTAATAAATATCCCTGTCCTCCCAACAGAGGTACACAATCACTTTTGTTTCTTCCCAATTTTCCATTTTTTTTTTCTGATCTACTTTTCCCTGCTCTAACCATTTGTTAGAAAAGAAATTGAAGTCAACCTGATCTGAATATGTTGCTTCGCCCTTCTATGTAATTAAAAAAGGGATACATTAAAACGGAAGTTACAATGTATTTTAAAATACTTTAACCTGTATAATATTAAACTAAAACCATTTACTAAGGGAAAAAGAGAAACATTTTTATTATAACGAGGCTTTGCTGGCTTAGATTAAATTTCTGAAACAAATATTTTGCTTAAAATGTCTTATGGAAGTGCTTACAAGTTCCAAACAAATTAAACATGCGTGCGAATATTAAAAACAATATGCTTTTATTGCAGCTAAAATTCTTAGGCATTTATTTAAAGCTACATTTAACATTTTTAAAAATTATCTTGATCATTGCAATTCTGTTGTATCCAGTTTTAAACAATTGTCTTCATATGCAATGAGTTACCGCCCATGAGCCAGTTATAAGGCAGAACTGAAGCAAATGCACCCCCAGCTTGATCATAGCATCCTAAGACTGCAGTTTCGTCCTTATTGTGGACTCATCAGTTAGGAATAGCCAATGATCGAGCGGGAGGCAAAGATTCTCTTATTGTAGCTAAGATTGCCTACAAACTGGTAGATAAATTTACTTGTATATATCTACCTGTTGGCAATCTTAGCTACAATAAGAGGATCTTTGCCTCCAGCTCGATCATTGGCTATTCCTAAATGAGGAGTCCACAATAAAGACGAAACTGAAGTCTTAGGATGCTATGATTGAGCTGTGGGTGCATTTGCTTCAGTTCTGCCTTAGCCCTGGCTTATGGGCGGTAACTCACTGAATATTACCCAGCTTTTGCCTTCAAATTTCGAGTTGAGCAGCACCATGGTTTGCGGACGCTCGCTGGTAAGATAAATTCACTTTATCTACCAGTTTGTTGGCAATCTTAGCTACAATAAGAGGATCTTTGCCTCCAGCTCGATCATTGGCTATTCCTAACTGAGGAGTCCACAATAAAGACGAAACAGCAGTCTTATGATGCTATGATCGAGCTGTGGGTGCATTTGCTTCAATTGTACCCATGTCGTCACTTTAGACATAGTTTTAATGTTGCTTATAAACCGGACGAATTTGTTAGTTAATTAAACACCTATGTAAGCCGGTAGTTGGACTCTAGTTCAATACTGAAACTACTTTAACAAATGATTTTAAAATTATTTTAGTGATTTTTGGAGTAAGTCATGCTTTTTTGAGTTCTATACGGAGTAATATTGAATTTAAATTTTCTCACTTTCTAATTTTATTTTCTTTGCCTCATTACCGGCATTACAGTAAAGAAAACATTCGTTTTTTAAAAATAGTTTTTTTTTTTTTTTTGACGTCTCAGTATTCGCACAGCGATATGATTACGTTTTTTCAAATGATAACTGTTGAGTCATAAGTATTTTCAGCAATTTTTTATTCAATGTCTTACGTTTCTCCCTAAACTACTATGGAACAAACCGAGATGTATCTAGAACTGTGAACGTGTTACTTTATGTCTGTATATAATTTGTCCGTACCCGTGATTAAAGGATTATGTTTTTGCCTCTTTGGTATCTTATTGGACACTTCCGAACTCTGCTGTTTAGCACATTAGTATGTAAATCGTACAGAGCCAAAATGTTTTTTTGGGCTCTGTACCATTTACAGACTAAAGGGCAGATTCATTTCTAACATAACCAATTTTCTTCAATTTGGCTGAATTTTTTCTACTACTAGCACAGCAAAAAATTACGTTCTCTCTAACTAGGAAGTAAATTCTCGCTACGCTATTGACAGATAGAATTCGATCGAATCAATTACGATCGATGGTGTTAGAGATGAATGTGCCCGTCAGTGGTTACTGTCTGATTTTCCTAGGTAAAACCTTCCGCGTATTTACGCATGCGTCAGGTTTTCTCTGATCTTACCAAAATAGGGCTGTTAGGTAAGATAACAATAAGGGAATAATAAGAAAAATTTTGAGCCGTATCAAACAACGTAGAACGATGATAATTTCAAATACATAGTTCAGTTGTGAATATGTTAAAAGGACAGCTCATTCAAGTTTTAAATTGCAAACTTCGGAAAGTTAACACTCACAACTTATCTTCCCTTTTTTAAGTAGAATGGGTCGGCCACCTCGTCTAGTGGTCAGCGACGTCTGACCGTGATGCGGTGGCCCCGGGTTCGAGTCCCGGCTGAGGCATGGGCGTACTTTCTCTCTTTCCTGTTATTGTCCTTTCTGTGTGTAAAAGTGAGTTATGAATGGATGCCTGCCCTATGAACGGGTCCTTATGGCATGTGTGTTGAGCTTAAATCGGTCTTCCACCTAAATGGTGATCGTGAAAACGGAAGCCGTATCTATCCTGACTTAATTCGAGCAGATTTCATCTACACGGGCTCGGATATCCGAGTGGTATTAGAAACAACAACAACAACAACAACAAGTAGAATGGATCGCGAGTGCCAGTCTCGGCTTTCACGACCGGACAGTAGTACATTATTCACCACATATCCATGCTCCCATTGCGTCGAATGCCATCGCGGATGAAGTTGTGGAGACTTTTGACGCCTATCTTATCACCAGATGTTGGTACTTAATCCCTATGAGCTGCGAGAGATATAGACGCTCTAGAGATTTTTAAGGTATCGCATATTTACAGTGAACTCTCACTTATGCGCCGGCCCAAGGGAACAACCGAAAAAGGCGCATAAGTGAAAGAGACGTATAAGTGAACAAGCGTATTTAAAGGAGTAAAATGCAACATAAGTTTTAATGAGAGAATGAATAAGAATGTTTCTATAGACAACGGACATATTACTACGGTTTGGCAATTACTGTAACGTAACTACAATGTTAAAGAGAAAACAAAAATTGTAACATACCTCATTACAAACTGCTCCCCTTAAAATGATCCAATGTAGGTAATTATCCCTCTTCGAACTCTAGTTCACGCGGAAAAAATGCCTTCCGCGAGCAATAACATCGAAAGATTAAAGAGGAAAGTGAATAAAAATGCGTATTTTTTTAAAGAAAAAAAATATTTTTTACATTTTACGAAAATTTCGGCGCATAAGTGAAATAGTTATCTTTAGAGAGACGCATAAACGAATGATACTATCATTATTTTGATATGGAATGTGCTGGGACCATTTAAAATCGTCGTATAAAAGAAAAAGGCGCATAAATGAGGCGGCGTATAAGTAAGAGCTCACTGTAGTTTAATATGAGCAAAACTGTTCAGAAAGAACTTTCCAAGAAAATAATTGTTCCAAACCGTGGTTGTAGAAGGTGAATGGGTAAACTTCAATTCTTTACTGCGTTTCATTTTTCTTTCATCATAAACTCTTTCCAATCAAATTTACTGCAACTCAACTCTCTTGTTAGTTTAGGACAGATGTTAGTGAACTATGCCCGTGGAGCGTAATGTAAACTAATTTTGATTGTAAGAATTACATAAATGGTAAGATTGCTTTTCAAATGTTGTTTTGAATAACGAATAAGGTTTTCTAGCCTAAATCTCGTATAATACTACAAGTTCAACAGCTCATAAGGAAGAAACAGACTGACAGAGCAATAAACACACAGTCTCACACGCACAGTATAACCCTACTTCCAAGCTTTGAACCTTTTTTAAATACGTATTAAAACAGCTAATTTATTTTTAAAAAATTTCCATAATTTTACAGTACACTTACTGTCTATCCTTGAAAACCACGCCTAGCACTCGCTAACTATTCTACTTAAAAAGGGGGTGTGGGTTATAAGTGGGAACTTTCCCGAGTTTTCAGTTTAAAACTTGCATTTGCTATCCTTTTGACGTATTCAACTAAACTACGTATTTGAAATTAGCATCGCTCTACGTTATTTGGTACGTCTCAAAATGCTTCTTATTATCCTTCCCCTTATTGTTATATTACCTACCACCGCTATTTTGGTAAGATCAGAGAAGACTGTTCAGAGATCATTGTATACGAAATGAATGAGGATTATTTTCTACAACTTGAAATTCCACCGACTTTGGGAAGATTTGAACACGTAAAACTAGGCACACATTAATGTAATTTCGCAATTAAATTTCCATCAAAAAGTTGGTAAATGAGTTTTTAAAAATATTTTAATATTTGATTAATTCTTTAACCTTATTCTAGTTTAATGTGAAGTACTGTTTCGTAATCAGCCATAGCTTGCTGCATTTCTTTAGATATTTCCACATGTTTTTGCCGCATAGCTCCATTCTTTTTCCTGAAGAATTGATTGCTTGTAATTTAAGACGCCGATCTGAAATTTTTATTGCAAATTTACTATTTAAAATCTTTCACTTAAAGAAAATACTCTCAAGATGAACAATTAAAAACATTAATGACTTCAAACAAATGTGATATTTATTGAGGCTAAAAAAAAAAATATGCTGCCACCAAATGACAATTAATTATCTTTTTTACACATTTTACAGATGTTACATAAAACAAATAACTAATGAAATAGAAACTAAGCAATGAATTTGTCTCGATAAAATATTTAAATTCCTGTCTTATTTTCTGACATTTAGTTGATTACGAAAACATGAACATTTGATTACCGGACTCAAACAATAAAATACCCAACATATTTATTTACACAATGCTGTCAAACTTTTCTTTTGATTTCTTTTTCTGTCAAGAATTTAATTACTTCTAGAGGATCTGGCACAGAAACCATGCATTTGAGAACTGAAATGTTCCCTGCTAATTTAATATTTAGCGTAATTTAAAACGGAATTTAATGCATTTCTGAGTCCCTTCGAAATAAAAGCCGACTAAAACTGTTCTGGATTTGAAATTTAAATTAGATTCCACAAGGGAAGCGTGCAGTTTAAAGGAAATTTAATTCCTAGTACTTTTAGAAGAGGATTTCGTCAAGTTTGTTTCTGTAAAGCTTCATATTTCTAATTTGAAAACGTGTTGTGACACCACTAATGTCAACATATTTATGCGCAATAAATTGAGATATTTTATTGAAATAAAAGTCTGAAGGTAGTTATGAAAGTTTAAATTTCCATGGCTGCCATTCATGATTTCGCATCAAATATTTATTAACTCTAATGTGAATAAATTCCAATTTGATATGACATGACTTTATTAGTATAGTGTTCGTAATTCAGTATGATAATGAACAAGAAGTTCTGTCAAGAACTAGACGAGCCTACTTTCCCGTAAACCAGCATCGGTATTCTCACATCTGATCAAAATTTTTTTCTTAAAGTGAGACTGCAAATTATGTCAAACATACCTTTTTAGCACTTAAAGTTGATTTCTAAGAACAAAATAAAAAGTAAGCAAAAGAATAAATAAAATTGTAGCATCTTTTAAGCAATGCAGCTACTATAGCTTTTCCGTAGACAGATTACTTAGTTGTTTAAAAAAAAGAATTAAAAGTAGAAAGCACATCAAAACTCATTTTATCAAGAAAAAAAAACTCATTCCCAAATAAAATGTCTTGAATTAGTTTTTAATTCGTTGCCAATAATTAAAAATCAACACAGAATTAAATAAATAATTAAATGCTCTCTTAAATGAATACTTTTTGTTAAAAAAATCGTCTGCAAAAAAAAAAAATAACAACAATAAAAATAATAATAAAATAAAAGAAATAAACAAATAAACAAAAAATCGTCTGCACAGTTATTTCTTTTAAGTCTCATGTTTTCCCACCCTCCATTTCTGACATGTTTTCTGAGTCAGAGTTAGAGTCGAGGATTCAGAGCTAGGATTGAAAAGTCGGAGTGCTCGGCCGAAGTCGATAAGCGGAGTCAAAGTCTAAAATTCCAACAGTAAGAGCCGGTCATTTTTCCCACGCCTGTATTTTTACCGCGGCTTTGCAGTCGCAATCCGAGTCGAGGATTCGCTGTCAGAGTCTGAGTCAAAAACTTGAAGTCGTCAGTCGGAGTCGATAGGCGGAGTGGCAATCGAAGGTTTTAAAATTCTAATAGTAGGAACCTCATTTTTTCCGAGCCTGCATTTCTGCAATGGCTGCGGAGTCGGAGTTACGGATTCGGTGTCAGAGTGGATTTCAAAAAATCAGAGCGGGCAGTCGAAGTCGACAGGCGGAGTCGGAGGCTTTAAAATTCTAGTGGTAGGAGTCAGTCATTTTTCTGAGCCAACAGTTTTGGTTGAGGAGTTAGAGTCGGAGTCGAGAAGTCAGAATCGGAGTGTTCACCACAGTTTTTCATAGGAATATTTTCCAAACATCCTTCATAAAAACCGTTTTCATACAAATTTAGTTTGAAGGAAATCCGCCTTTCAGTTCAGGATCAACATTCAACTTATATTTCCCCGTAGGTACTAATGTTAAGTTTTTTTTTTTTCTGAACGGTTCAACATTGAACGAAAAATAGTTCTCATAATCGAAAAACGCGAAGTGCTTGGAAATTGCGCTCTCACGAACATCAGATTATGTGAAAAAGCAACAATTGAATAAGTCTAGTATTGCGCAACATTGTTGGGAAGAGAATCATTCTTCGATTTGAATCTGTTCAAATTGTCCAAAAATGCCCAACCATCAGATCTGATTTTGGGAATCCTCCATATTTGAAAAACAGTTCTGACTAGTAACGATCTCAATGCTATTCTTATTTTTCTGCTGTTTGCGTCTTTGAGCTGTACTCGCCGAGATCTTTTTTTTTAAAAAAAGTTTGTTTTAATCGGACTGTTCACTTAAGAGCAAGAATCTGAGAGAGTGTTACGCCCGTGATTCATGACGCCTCAGATTTTTTCCAAAAAATTACCAAATGTTTATTATCTTATTGAAAGACCAAATCCAGAATGTTTTGCTCTAAATTTGAGTTGTTTAGTTTTTATGCAGCCCTAAAGTTGAAGGTGCGGCATCAAAAATTAAGCGGATTTTCAAGACATGGAAGTTGCTGTGAGCCAAAACTCTTACCAGGAACTGTTGAACTCCAATTTTCATTTTGTATATGGAATATAGAAGGTTGAAACTTTACAAAATGAGTGTTAAGTTTGAGGTAAGTTGTTGCTGTAAAGTCAGTGAAGGCCCTCAAAACGAGGCATTTTTGACGTTTTTTAGCGTTTTTGAGGTCCAAAAACAGCTTGTACATTTCAGTTGGCACGGCAAAAGTAGTTTCGTTTGAAAGACCAGTGTAAGAACTTTAAAATAATGTATAAATAACCGAGAAAAGTTCAACGTCCTTTTAGTTGCGTAAGGCAGAAATATGAAAAATGTCATATTTTAGCAGTATTCAAACAGTCATAACTTTCTCTGCCAACAACATATTGAAATATTTTTTTTGCCATTGTCATACTCTATTCTTTGTTTTAACAGAACAGTTGAGTCCTTTGAGGCGAAATGTGAATTTTTTTTTTACAAAAAATGTATTTTTTCCTGTGTATTTTTTGTAAAAAAAAAAAAATTTCACATTTCGCCTCAAAGAACTCAACTGTTCTGTTAAGGCAAAGAATAGAGTATGACATTGGCAAAGAAAATATTTCAATATGTTGTTGGCAGAGGAAGTTAAGACCGTTTGAATATCGGTAAAATATGACATTTTTCATATTTCGGCCTTACGCAACTAAAAGTACGTTAAACTTTCCTCGGTTATTTATACATTATTTTAAAGTGCTTACACTGGTCTTTCAAAACATAACCACTTTTGCCGTGCCAACTGAAATGTACAAGCTGTTCTTGAACCTCAAAAACGCTAAAAGCGTCAAAAATACCTTGTTTTGAGGGCCTTCACTAACCTTAAGGCAACAACTTACCACAAATTTAACAT
The DNA here is from genome assembly GCA_038373865.1 of Uloborus plumipes. Lineage (NCBI taxonomy): Eukaryota > Metazoa > Arthropoda > Arachnida > Araneae > Uloboridae > Uloborus > Uloborus plumipes. Next base: position 9,148 of record JAXGGA010016630.1, on the reverse strand, counting down.
TCATTTTGTAAAGTTTCAACCTTCTATATTCCATATACAAAATGAAAATTAGAGTTCAACAGTTCCTGGTAAGAGTTTTGGCTCACAGCAACTTCCATGTCTTGAAAATCCGCTTAATTTTTGATGCCGCACCTTCAACTTTAGGGATGCATAAAAACTAAACAACTCAAATTTAGAGCAAAACATTCTGGATTTGGTCTTTCAATAAGATAATAAACATTTGGTAATTTTTGGAAGAAAATCTGAGAGGTCATGAATCACCCCATAATGCTAGGCGTGACAGTTTCTCAGATTCTTGCTCTTAAAAGTTATTAGGGATAACAGCTTGCTTGAACGGTTCAATGTTGAACGAAAAATTGTTCAAATCGTAAATGTAAATGCAGGAATGAAGTACCCTTGATAAGATCTTTCGAACAAAAAAAAAAGTTTGTTCAAATCGGACTATTCACTAAAAAGTTAGTATCGCGGGTCAGGTTGTTTAAATGGTTCAAAGTTGCACCAAAAATTGTTCAAATCAAAAAATCAAATATTGGAATGAGCTGTACTCGCCGAGATCTTTCCAACAACAAAAAAAGTTTGTTCAAATCGGAATATTCATTCAAAAGTTATTAGGGGGGGGGGGACAGACAGACCGACCGACCGACACACTTTTTATATTTTTTAAGTTCTTGTTTCTTTTTCACTTTTTTTTTTTTGACTTGGCGATATTTTTAAGATACATTAAGCCTTTTTAATGCTTTTTTATTTATTTAAAGACTTTTTCTGTACTTGCTTCTGTAATGGTTTTCACATTTTGCTTCCGGTTGCAGAGTTAAATTCAGCCGCGTGAACTTTAACGCACTTCCGCTTTATAGTGAAGCGAGCGGTTTGGCTTATGTGGTTTTGAGTCGAGTACAATCATTGGCAGGACTACGACTGGAAGCTTTAAATCCGACTGAAATTGTTGGAGATAAACCTTGCAATATTAAAGCAAAAGAAGAAATGAAACGAATGAGATTAGCTAACAATCAACATATTATTCAAGTTCAAAAAAATTGGCTTAAGTGACTTATTAAAAAAGGCTAAGGGCTGTAGAAAATGCATTGGTAGTTCTTCAAATTGAACATTACGCTTAATGGCGTTTGACTCAAAGTAAGTTGATAAATTAACAAAATTGGAAACGAAATATTCTCATGAATGCGCTTTGGGTTCCTGCTTGGCGCATTTTCAAAAAGTCGCAAACTGGCGCGTTTTTCGTTGTTGTCTCGCGTAGTTGAAAGTTCCGAGAGACATTACTCAAAAATGGCGTTTCTATGGCGACAAAACCGAAATCCGTGTTTGGAGAGGAAAGGGACCCAAAGCACAGGTTAACCGTTATTTTCTCGGTGAATTATGCTTAACGGCGTTTGTCTTCACGCAATTCTAAGTAAATTTTAAAACGAAAAAACTTTGAAATAAAATATATATATAAAAAAAAACTTTTTAAATTTAAAGACTATTTCTGTCCGCTCATTCGCACTAAAAAGTATATGAAATAAATTAAGTATTCGATATAGTGATTATAGTGCTCAGAAATGTCAGTTCAACTTTATGTATTTATATTAACGTTAATGCTAAAGCAGTCAATATAATAAGTAATTCTTTTCTTGATTATAATGCTCAAAAATTCCAGCTCATCTTGATATATTTATATTTACGTTAATGCTAAAGCAGCCAATAAAGTTTAAATTAAAAATTTGATTTAAGAAATAGGCGGTATACTGTTTATTATAATTGGTTTCACTTACCGCCTATTTCTTAAATCAAAGTTTTAATTTAAACTTTATTGGCTGCTTTAGCATTAACGTAAATATAAATATATCAAGATGAGCTGGAATTTTTGAGCATTATAATCAAGAAAAGAATTACTTATTATATTGACTGCTTTAGCATTAACGTTAATATAAATACATAAAGTTGAACTGACATTTCTGAGCACTATAATCACTATATCGAATACTTAGTTAATTTCATACTTTTTAGTGCGAATGAGCGGACAGAAATAGTCTTTAAATTTAAAAAGCTTTTTTTTATATTTTATTCGTTTTTCTTTTACTTGAATGGAAAAGTAGGCTAAAAAGGAAATATTAGGAAAATTAAATAATTAATTGATAAATAAAATTAAAAAAAAGGAAAATGTTGCATTTAGTCCACAGTCACGCGCATTTTTTGTAGTGCATATATTGTTTGCAAGAAGATGAAAGGAGACTTTGGAAGAAAAATAAGTAAAATAATTAAATTATAGTTAAAAAAAACCTAAAAAATAAGCTTTTAGGGTTAATCAAACTAGGATAAATTATATTTCATGATACTCTGACTGATTTCCCTCTGATTTTCAGAACTATTGAATATCCGCTAAGTTTACATGCATTTATAATACATCAACATGAAATAAAGAATATAATAAAATATTTTGCTTTTATATTTGCAAAGAAATTGAATTTTCTCTTTTATTCAGAGTTGCGTAAACATAAGCAACTGAAACACTTATAATACATCAATATGTAATATAGTCTAGCCTTTAGTATTATTAATACTATTAAATATACTACTTTTAGACTGGTAAGGAATACGAATTTTATCTTTTATTAAGAGTTACATACATACAAACAGACGAACAAACAAACCCACATGTGAAATTATAAAAGGCGTATTAAAAAGATAAAATAGCTGATTTAAAAGTTCGAAGCGTAAATTTTAAATTTATAAAATAGACCCATAAATAGCTTGTAATGTTGGGAAACAACAAGCTCTGAACAATTATTTTCCATTGATTAGTTCACTTTAGAAACATGGTGCGAAATTTTGAGGGAAAACAATTTCTGAGCGGTGAAGAATTTAAAAGAATATATCAAAAATAAAAAGACAGAGTGAATATAGAAAAAGACTGTTGAGTTCAGATAAGAAATTACAAGGTTCAAATAAGATCAAAATAAAGTTCAGGAGCTTCCTCCTCTTACCTCGTTTGTGCTATAACAAATTATGTCATGATCCATTTTCAGGTTTATGAATTTTCATATTCTTTTTTTTATTTCAATTAAAATTTTACCTTCAAAGACTTATAAGTTTACTTCGAATGTCTAAAGAAAAAATAATTTCATAAAAACATTGCTAGGGGATTAAGAAGTGCAATTTGTGTTCATTTCAGTAGATTCATGATACGATTTTGGTAAAATGGCATCTCTGAAAAGAGTTTGACACATGAAATCCATTTAAAACTTAGTATGATACCCATTCCGTTTTATTGGTAAGATGAAATATTATTCTCTTAGAAGCTGTGACTGATTGACATCATTCTTTTTTGCAGACTGTATTTAGTTCAAAATACATTTGCTGTTAGCATAGTAGAAAAAAGTACGTCATGAGTTTGTGGAAAGCATAACTCCTTTTACGAGTTAAGAAATAAATCTAGAAAAACGTCATATTTCAATAAAAATAAAAAAAAACATCATTGGATTCTAGCACTAAGAAAAAGTAAAGCAAAAACCTTCAAATACATTTAGGTAAAACTATTTGACAAAATGTACTCCCAAGGGGACTTGTCCGTTCCTGAATTCCAAATTCAGCTCAGGGAAATGTTCTTACATCTATACACTAAACACGTATAATTTTAAGTTTTTTTCCCAACAGCCATATGGATTTCCAGCATACAAAAAGGCTTCGGCCAGAAACATATCCAGAAAAATCTCACAGAAAAGTTTTTGGCATTGAAATATTTCAAACCGGACATAAATCTATTCTACGGAACGTAGTTTCTATCTCTGGAGTAAAGTAATACTGGCCATAGAAAAATAAATGTAGGCGTAAGAGGAAATATATTTCTTTCACTTCATTGAATGTTATTGACATGAGTTACGCTTATGTTAAAGTTATCTGTATGGAGCTGAGGCATTGCAAGAAATGCAAAGCGTTGATGTGCGTTTTTGAAGAAATAAGTAAAATGTATTCCAGTATTTTGTAGATATCGCTTGTTTCTGAAAATATAAGAAAGCATTTTTCCATTTGAAGGGGAAATCATTTTTACTTAATTCAGAGTCAGTTGAACACTTAAATGCGTGTTAAAAAGTTTAAACAGTTTAATTTTACTTTATATGAATACGCAATCTTGACGAGATAAAAGTACAGCAACTTGTTGGTCGCATTCATTCCATACTCAAAAAATTAAAACTAGAAAAAGCAATAATTCGAAGTGTATAAGTGAAAAAATATCTATATTGCCCTCTTCAGAAAGCCATTTTTTTGTAGTTTGACCCTTAATGTACTCCCTTCGAAGTTTTTTTTTTTACAATTTTGAACATTTTGAAGCTCTTTAAAAAACAATACGAGTGAATTCTAACGCACAAAAAAATTCTTAAGCAGATTGCTCCTTTTTAAAAATTAAAAGTATCATTAGAAACAGTTGCATTTGGTATATGATGTTAAAAAAATTGAATTGATCAAAAATGAAATTATCAAAAAGAAAACGGGGATTATTCTTATAGTTCTGTTTCATGTTTTGTGGGATTTAAATGAGAAGCGGGGCATCGACCCTCTAAATTGACTCTTTTAATTAGCTGGAAAACAAATTATTCTACATTCGTTTTCTTTTTAATTACATATTGAAAGAAGTAAATGTAGTCAATTTAGCAAAAAAAAAAAAAAAAAAAAAAAAAAAAAAAAAACGAGAATAATCACTTTATCCTTTTTTACATCGACAAAATTGTTCGTAATTTTCTTAATTTTCTGAGTTTGTTTTCATTACTTTAGTGTCATTCAATTTTAATGTTAATCATATCAACGAAGAATAAAACGCAAAGTCGTAATACTTAAAATTATTTTCACAAAATATCACACTGAATATAAGCTGTAGTTTTTACACGTTACTATGGTAATGCTCAGTTGTAACGACTACGTAGTACTAATTTTATGATTTCTGAGTATTTCTGCGATTTTCGCATTTGTATTTAATTGAGCAGGGTAAGATAATTTTGGGTGTGGTGGAAATTTGTTTTGAAAACAGTTATGGGTCTCGAGTTGTACATAAAAACTTTTGCCTGAGAAATCCAAGTTTAAAAAACGAGTTAAAGATTTTGTTTTAAGTACCAGGCTTTTTTAGGTTTTATGAAAGACATTAAAAAACAGAAAATAGGAGAAAATTTGAATTTAATGGCAAATATTTATATAAGATTCAAATATACTAAAGTAAAAAATAAAAATTAAGACAAAGCAAAAGATTAGTTTTAATGTACATTACAAGCAAATATTAAACTCAAAATACGTTTAACGAATGTAAAAATTAAGTTTGATTTTTCGTTCATCGCATAATGTTGGCTAAAAGTAAACATTACCCATTCGTTAAACTGAACTTCTCTTACCAGAAAGTAATTCAATAATCAACTTCTACAGGAAGTTTGCATTGACTTTGGACTGTCTGTTTCATACTGGTGTTCTTAAAACAAAAGCAAAACTGTAGTCTATGGATGCTATAAGTTTGCATGCATATCATTCAAAATATGCAGTTTTTGGACACAGAAAACTTTTGTTTTTTTTATTTTGACAATAAAAACATCTTTTCACGAATATGAATGTTATTTTAAGCTGTATATATCCATAAAACTTAACTATAATTTATTAACTACAAGAAGTGCCACGAAGGAGGCTGTATTTTTTCCATTGGTAATGTATGTATGAAGCATTATTTTTTGTAGACCTAGTGCATGTATCACGGTTAGGGCCAAATCTTTTCATTTAAAACCACTATAGACGTTAAAAGCTTTTAATATTTAACTCGAGTTTTCCTATACATGGAAGAACCTGAAATTCCATGATGCGAAATTGTATTTTAATTTCGTCAAGAATCTCTAAGCCATATACACTCTCAAAGTATTTTTAATATGTATCTAACTAAACCGATGTATAGACACAGACAAGATCTTGAAACTCAACTGAATGTTATTTACTGTGGTTTTGAACCAATGATCACAGGCGTAACTGACCGAACACTAATCATATTTCATCCACCCTCGTTGTAACACATAACATTTACATAGAGTTCCATGTAGGCACACCCTTCGTTTAAGGATTGTTTCATGTTATCCTTTTTGATAAAAAATAATTAATAAAAATATGTCTGATCTAGGTCATGGTGACCCGACAGGTAAGGTATTGAACTCGTTACCGGAGGGTCCCAGGTTTGATCCTAGCAGATCAAACATCCATACGTGGTCCAGCACCTCTGGGGGTACTGGACCACGCGTTTGCTCGCGCTCATTGTCTGGATCAAAAGAACAGAGCTCTCTTTGGAACCCCATCCAACCTATTAAACCACGTGTTGTGGTAGATACGGGCGATCCTTGAGTGAAAAGTAAAAATCGGGTAATTAATAACACAATGTTATACACATACTCAGCTGTAATGTTTAGCAAAGAAGAGAACATTTTCATTATTAAACATCTTACGATGGAAAAGCATTTCGTTTTAGTCGGGGGAAAAATTGCTCAATTAAAGAGTTTCCCTTTATTGTATTTCGTCTTTCATGTATTAATACACACAATAATGATTTCAAATGATTTAACTCCTTTCCGCTGGCCTTCGTCAAAATCACGGGCTAAGCTTTGGTAGCCTATGTAGGGATGCAACGATAAGCAAATTGGCCGATTACCGATTACCGATTAATCGGCTGTTGCTAATCGGCCGATTAATCGGATGAGCCGATTAATGATAAGGATGATTGTTTTTAATACGACCAATTTCACCGTCACTGTTTCTTTCTCTTACTTTTACAAATCTTAATTTAGAAATAGAACGTAATTTATTTCTGAGATTCTTTTTTTTTTTCCTACTTTTTCCAAAATGATACCAAAATTTTATCGAATGTCATAGAACCAATTTTCAAATCTTGTCAATAATGTTGTAATTAACACATTGTTAATTATGTTAACTAGAGATAAAATATAAAAAAGGGTGGGGGGGGGGGAGGAAAGTCTGTGGTGAGCACTGCAATTTAGGGATTACTATTATTACTTTCAATTGAACGTTTCAATTATTAGTAGCAATTTAATTCAAGACTTTTACTCTTTGACAGTTAGAGGTTATCTAAAAGCACTATGCTAAAGAGAAAAGCATCGACACATGAAAGGCGTTGCAAAATCGTATATGTGTATATTTATTCAAAATAGGAGAATTAAATTTATTTAAAACTTCGAATCGACTGTGTGAGGATAATCATTACTATTAATAAAATTATTTATCATAATTTCTTAGTAAAGGTGTACCTTAAACGTAATATTAAAAAATAAATAAAATCCACCGATTAAACGGCCTTGATTATTAATAATCAACAAAGCGGCCAATTATGGCCGATTAATCGGTGCATCCCTAATCCTATGTTTCGTGTCCGTTATCTTTCTGCACTAGAGAGTTAAAGCTCAAGATGTGTGGGGAAAAACCCAGCCGTTTCCAAAATACGAAAATGAATACCTTAAGTAGCACAAATGGTTTATATGATATTCCCGAAATAAACGACCGGCACTTTTATGATCGTTTTCTTAAAAATAATAACATCCTTCAGGGGTTAGGGTTATTATACGTATTTTAGTGCTCATGATCAGGGCCGTCATTTAGGAGGTTGGCAGGGGGGGGGTCAATTGTCCCCCCCCTGACTTTGAGAAATCAATGTATTTACATATAAGTGGGCGTGGCTTTTGATGTTTTCCGATGAAGTTGCATTGAGTTTGGACCTTTTGCCCCCCCCCCCCCGGAAAAATTTGAAATGACGTCCCTGCTCGTGATCAAAAACATTTCTCTTTTTTTCTATAAACACCAGCTCATGTCTATAAACGAATTTTTAAAAAGTAATAACCTGGATCATTTATTAACCCTCGTAGGTCCGGGGTCATATATGACCCCAATGCATTTTCTGTTTAATATATCTTTTTTCTCAACCGTTTTTTTTTAAATGGCTTTTTGTGACTTTTATTCTGTTAGTTTTGGATACAAAATACTGCTATTATTTTGTTTTTATTTTATTTTATTTTTCCTGTTTTTGCCTTTTTTACACACAAGACCCTTGGGGTCACTGGCGACCCCAGACATAATATTTTGTTTGCTTACCAACTTCTCTGTTCTTATCATGCCCACTTTTTCAGCAATTGGTCAATGGGCACACTAATTATCAAATATAATTTCTGACGACCAAAAGAGGTTCAAAGTGATATCTAGAGTCCTTTGTTTTGATAACAAAGATACTAGAGCAGAAAGGTCACAGAGTGATAAAATGGCTGCTATTCGAGAATTATGGGTCAATTGGGTTGAAATTTTGACTAAATTATACAATCCAGGAGATAATGTTACAATTGACGAACAACTTGTAGGTTTCAGAGGCCACTGTCCATTTCGATAGTACTTGCCAAAAAACCGTCCAAGTATGGCATAAAAATATAGATTGTTTGTGACTCTAAAAGTGCATATGCATGGAATATGCTAGTATACACTGGAAAGCCGAAGGATGGTCCACCAGAGAAAAAAAAAAAGCTTTACGCGTTGTTTTGGATATGACCTATGGTCTCAACGGAAAAAAAATAGAAGAAGGTATTTTCTGGAAGAATTAGGCTATGAACTTATAAAACCTTCACTACGTAATAGAAAATGTCCCCCAAGAACTGAAGCATCTTCTGCAGCAATTGTTATGAAATCCCAAACAGATGATACAGAAGATCAAAATAAAAGTGAAAGCATCTCTACTAATGCGAAAAAAAGAGGACGTTGCAACTTTTGCCCAAGAGGACTAAATAGAAAATGCAGCGACAAATGTAATAAGCGTTTAAAATTTGCTTGCAAAAATCATTTGTTGCAGGTTTGTAACAATTGTAAATAAATCTACTGTTATTGTAAGTTTTGCTCTAAAATTATTATTTGTAATGCGTAAGCTATATTTTACTTTAATTGCGTCTTTTTATTCTTATTTTTTTATCATTAAATGTGTGTGAACTTCAAAAATTCATGTAACATTCAATAATCATAATAAATTAATTAATGGAAACATTGGGGTCAATTATGACCCCAAGGGTCTTGAGTGTAACCAAAACGGGAGGGACCCACGAGGGTTAAAGAAAAATGAAGTGAAAAATTTCACACTACACAACTAGTAGCA
>JAXGGA010016629.1:0-26256 GCA_038373865.1 Uloborus plumipes | reverse complement strand
AAAATATAATAATAAAGAAAATTAAATATAATAGTTTCCATAGCAGTTGTTGCAGAAAATAAAGTTGGAGGAAAGGAAAATGATGATAGGTTTTTATCCTCCCCCCCCCCTGAAAAGAAATGAAAAATCTGAACTAGAAAGGTGCTCCTCTGGAAAGGTTATAACGTACATACTACATTCCACATTTAAACCATAAATGATTTTGTTTTTTAATAATAAGCAGCTAATTAGGTAAAGTTCGAGCACACAATTTTATCGTATTAGCCGGCAAGCCGCAAAATTCAATGGTCACCAGATTTTCTATGAGTCGTAGCTTGTCCTTTCTGGTATGCCGGAAAAACCGAGGTTGGAAAAAAAATAATTTAATACTATCCAAGTAACACTAAAAACTTTAATAATAATAAAAGTTATGTGCTGGCGTAAAAAGCACAAAAAATCAAATCTGCACTTTTTTTGAAAATTGAATTATTGTCACCAGGTATAATTTATTGCAACATATATTATCTAAATACATGTTTTATGGTCATTTGTGAACGGGAAATATTAAAGTAAAATTTTCGAAAAAAGTGCCACCTATAGAAGTATAAAACATTAAGAAATGATTTCTGCATTTGCCGCTCAGTGCAGTATCACTTTTGTAACACAGCAGTATAGATCATTTTATTAATACCAAGGATCAATCTAGAGAAGAATTAGGTCCGTTCAAGGACCCTTCACAAAATTCAGTCGCTCAAAAAGGGACCCTTCACAAAAATCCCACACGTGAAAACCAACTTTTCACAGAAATCCAAGTTTAAAGAACGATCAGGAATATTTCTTACCATAACTATTTTTCACAAAATTACGAATTAGTTTTCACAAAATTCCAAACTATTTTTCACAAAATTCCAAAAACAGGATCTTGGTCAAATATCCTGGATTGACCCCTGAATACAATTAAACGATTTAACTTTGTAAAAATGTTACTAAATAGTAGCAAGATAACGCACCATCAAACAACCATGATTTTTTTTCGTCTCGGAGATCTGAAATTCATTGGTTTCTATTTGAGAAAGGCGTTTATTAGTATTTTTCCATATAGAGGTTTGCTTTGTGGTTGAAACTGAGGAGAGAAATTAATTTTTGTTTTGTTGCAAAATAAACCTTGAACTATCCGGCATGCCAGAAAATTCGAATGTTCAGGCATGCCAGCTAATGCAGGCTAATATGGTATGATAGAAACATAATTCATAACTTTTTAGTAGTAACTTTTACAAAAAAAAAGAAAAGAAAATACAACATGGTATTTTCTCTCAATATTCTATTCAGCTTTGTTTTCTGTATATTTTCTTCTGCCAAAAATAATCTGTCAATATACACTGCTAGCAGCAGCTGAAAGAAACTTCCTTGAAAAATTTGCCAGGTGTAGTTTAGAAAAACCTAATAATAATAATAATAAAACTGACACAAAAAAGGAAAACTATATAGAGCTCATACTGCTTATAAAGATCTGAAAATTGTAAAAGCTCTTATGCTTTAGAGACAAACTTATGACCAAGAAGTAATTTTTGAAAATAATAGTTTCTAATATATTTTATGAGCTCGCCAGGCCAAAAAGAAAGAAAAAATATGAAAAATTTATAAATTGGAAAAATGTATCCTGAAAAAAAATTTCTATAACTCAAAAAATAGCAAGCAGCTTATTTTCTCAAATATTTATGCAGCCTACAATGGCAAGAAGTAACATAACACTAAACACTACTTTTTGTCCACTATTTTTACCAACAATATGAAAATTTAATTAGTCTTTGATTTGTCTCTGAAATGTTAATTATGGGTTTTCTGATAATTTTTTAAAAAAGTTACTATTTGGACTTCAAATATTCAGTTAATCAGTCTAATCACTGTTCCTTAAATACTAATATATAGCAAAATCGTTTTGTTTTTTGAATACTTTGTTTTGTAATTGAAAGTTCATAGTTTAATTTCATTATCATGCCGGCTTTTAGTGAATAATTCATTGAACAATTATTTTTTCTTATTCATCACCATATCAGTATATGAAGAAATGCAATTGTTTGTACTTTGGTTCATTTCTAAAAAATAATAATAATAATACAAAATTCTGAAAAAAAAAAAAAAAAAAAACTAAATTTTAAATATTTATAACATGCACATAGGGACCTTTGCTTATTGAAGTTGCAGTGCTAAATATAGCATATTTTATGTTAAGAACAACGCATGATCGAAATCTACAATATCAATTTAAAAAAAGATTATAATTAATATGATTCGATTGAAAATTACTTGATTGAAATTGTGATTCAAGTCATGATTTTGATTTAAATTAATGAACAGTGATCTATGCCATTTTCATGACTTCACGATTCTATAGTGATTTTATTGAGAAAAAAATATATTATACAATTAGGGTATTTAAAGATTGATTGATTTTTATTTGAACTGAAAAAAAAATCATATTCAAAATAGGAGAGGGGTAGGGTGAATTAAAAAAAAAAAAAAATCGCAATTCAAAAGTGTTTTATGATTTTAATCACATTTAAAATTTTAAAAATGTGTTTTTTATTTTCTTTGTTTAAAAAAAATTGCTAATAATTCAATAATCAATTATTTAATTTATAAGAATTTTAACATTTCTCATTAAGTATTTAATTTGAGAATTAATTATTGCTCTGCTCATTATAAATATTTTTTCTCATTCTTAAAGTCATAAGTTCCAGTTAATTTTTAAATAATTAAAAGAGTGAAAGACATACACAAACTCAGATTTTTTAAACACAAGATTTAACTGAGCCATGTGTTCTAGATGCATTAGACTGCAGTGTCCCTCTTGCCCTCACTACCCACTTACCCTGCTGCAGTGGAAGAATCCATTGATTTAGCAGGTACTGAAGGAAAAGCATAGTAGCAGAGAAGTCTGATCAATAGTTGTTGCTAGCTGAACTCCCCTTTAGCATTCAGCTCTTGTACCTGGATTTTCCATTCATTTTCAGCGGGTCTTTCCATTTATTTTCATTTTCTATTGGTACTTCCCAGTATGTATGGTATACATGGTAAGTTTAATTCAAAATTTTAAGAACTAAATTAATTTTTAAATTACGTGTGTGATAGAAAATTTAATGGTGAGAAAGAGTGTACTCATGGATTGTTGAGTTTTACTTCTTTAATTATTATTTTTTCTTGAGCTATATTTTTGTGCTTTTTCATTCGAAAATTAGTTATTTATTATTCATTTTTATATTCATTTATTGAAGTTTGAAAAGTTGATTGATCTGTCAAGATAAAATTCACATGTATGTCTATATTTTTTATTTTAAAGTAAAAATTTGATTTTTGGGGGGCACTTTATTTTCTTGTATTTAAATGTCTGTATTGGATAAATGAATGGTGATAGTTCTTGCAATTTTTAAAAGATTGTTGTAAGTATTGCTACAAATAACAAATGTCCAACATTTTTAAAGTTTAACTTTTACTTGGTTCTGGGATTCATGATTTTGAATAAGATTTTTTTAAATTTAAATTAGATTTCTGTAACATTCTTTGAATGTTTTAAAATTAATTAAATTTTTAAAATCTAAATTAATTTTGAAATTATATGCATGGCAGAAAATTTAAAGGAGGAGTTATTCTTGTGGATTTTCGAGATTTACTTCTTTAATTTTAATTTTTTTTCTTGAGTTACATTTTTGGTGTTTTTCATTCCAAAATTAATATTTTTTTGTTCATCTATCAATTTATTTATTTAAGTTTGAAAAGTTGATTGATCTGTCAAGATCAAGTCCACGTGTATTTTTTTTAAATTTTAAAGTAGGAATTTGATTTTTTTTGGGGGGGGGGGCACTTTATTTACTTGTATTTAAATTTCTGTATCGGATAAATGAATGGTGATAGTTTTCGAAATGTTGAAAAGATTGTTGCAATAATTAGAGCAAATTACAAAATTCAGTGTTTCATCCAAATTTTTTTAAATGTTAACTTTTACTTGGTTCTGGGGTTCGTAATTTTAAATCAGATTTTTTAATTGAAAATTAGATTTCTTTAATTTTCTTTGAAATGACTTTAAAGGTTTTAGACATTGTGTTGGGATATTTTTATAAATACACGATACGCTATAAAAAGCACATAATATATTAAGCTATATAATTTCGTAGCAGTAACTATTATATAATACTAGGTGTAGAAAAATAAACAAATTTTGACACATATGCATGATTCAAATCACAGACTACATTTAAGACACCATGAAAAAGAGTGTTTTAAGTGTAGAAAAAGAGAGTAATTGAAATTAAGTATTTCTTTTATTTTTGAAAGATGAAACAAATCGAATAAGTGTTGTCATATGTGAGCACTTATGTTTTACACTGAGTACATTTTCTAGTTTTCTATTTTAATGTAGTATTTTTTTTTAGCCTACTTTCCCGTTAAAAATAAAAGAAAGACGAAAAAAGTATTAAAAGTAGCTTAATGCATCTAAAAAATATCGCCAAGTCCAAAAAATATCGCCAAGTTAAAAAAATAAAGAGGTAAAATGAATATCGAAAAATTAAAAATTTGAAAGTAGGGTATTGAGATGGGGAATTTGTGTGTCGGTCTGTCTGTCCCCCCCCCCCTAATAACTTTTGAATGAACATTCCGATTTGGACGAACTTTTTTTGTTGGAAAGATCTCGGCGAGTACAGCTCATTCCTATATTTGATTTTTTGATTTGAACAATTTTTGGTTCAAATTTGAGCCGTTCAAACAACCGGTCCCGCGATACTAACTTTTTAATGAACAGTCCGATTTGAACAAACTTTTTTTTGTTGGAAAGAACTATTCAAGGATACTTCATTCCCGTATTTACATTTCCGATTTGAACAATTTTTCGTTCAACATTGAACCGCTCAAGCAAGCTGTCACCCCTAATAACTTTTGAGTAAACAGTCCGAAAAAAAATGACTGACTGTGCAGACGATTTTTTGTTTATTTATTCATTTGTTTTATTGAATTTATTATTATTATTATTATTATTTTTGGCAGACGATTTTTTTGTAACAAAAATGTTTCATTCACGAGGGCATTTTATTCTTTACTAGCTTAATACCCGGCGTTGCCCGAGTGCTTATTAATACAACATAGCATTCAGGGAAAATAAGTTTGAAAGAGTTCTATTCATATGGGTATAAAGTAATTTGCATCAATCAGTCTCTTAGGTACAAACTTTGAAAAAAACTAAAATATTACAGAAAGTTAAACGTTTACAGAAAAATAGTCTTATCAAAAGGTGAAAATGAAAGATAAATGTTGTCTGTGCTTTGCCGCGTCCACTGGCATGAAATATATGCACATGGAAGTGAAAAAATTGCATCAATTTCACCCGCCAAATTTAAAATATTAACTTTTCTCTATTAACTGTTCCCACCTACAAAGTAAAAATTATTATAACTCAGAAATAAATCTGTTTCTCGTTCTGAAGGCTTATCTCCATTACAGACGCAACTGTAGTCGCATTGCAAATTTGAAATTCAAATCCGTGGCTCTTTTTATAAAGTCCACATGAATTATGATTGTTTTTTACTTATTTCAATGCTAAAAGGAAATAGGTGAGCCTTAAATTGAAAATTCATTACTTTAATCGTAATCATTGTTGGAAAATACTAATATTTAAAAATCTTAAATTTCATCAATTTGAATGCTAAAAGGCCTATCTCGATTACAATATAAATAGGCTAGATTCCAATAAAAGGGTCATTTTTTGACAAAAAATTTAAATTTGAGCTTTTTAGATTTTTTAAAATTTCAAGACCCCGCCTATGAGAATTCTAGGGCATCAAGGAACCTCTGTGTCAAGTTTGATGAAAATCTGACGCAAACTGTGGATTTGTATAGAGAACAAGTATATATATATACATACACTCATTTTTATAGATATAGATTTATATTTAACAACTGGCAACGGATTAAAAGTGAAATTCGAGACATTTTATCAACGGACGAGTTTTTTTTTCTTTTTTTTTCTTTCTTTGATAAAATGTGTTTTGATGTACTTTGTACTTTTATTTTTTTTTTGAAAACAATTGAGGAATTTTTCTAAGGAAGAACTGTAACAGTTACATTCTTTAAAAGGTGCGACAAAACTTTATTTATTCATTTATTTACTTTTTATGTGTCTATTTCATCTGATGAGAGGGGTATATTTTGCTTTTAGAAATCAGCTTCAAGTGCTAAAAAGGTATGTTTGACATAATTTTTAGTCTTAGATAATCAAGAGAATAATGATCAGATGCTAGAATGCCGATGTCGATGTACGGGAAAGTAGGCTCGTTTAGTTCTTGACAGAACTTCTTGTTTACTTACTCATTTAGTGAAATCATATGTTGTTATTAAAAGCTGAAACTTATTACTTTTACCAAATATATTTGCTAAAAATTTAAAAGCTGTCAATATTTTATGGGGGAGAAAAGAACCTTAATTTAAATTTAAAGTGAAATAGGAATGAATCCTGTACACAATTCTAGTTTACTCATTGAGCATTGCTATATTTAGTCAATAGATCTAAAGTGGTTAAGCAAATTTTTAGTACAAAGTTTTTAAAAGATTACTGAGGTTAAAGTGAACAACTGAATCAAACCAAATATTGAAAAAATGAAATTAAATTGTAAATCAATGAATAAATACTGTAACGAGTCCGTAGCACCTTCAACTTTCTTCAAATGAGCATTCCAATCTTGAGGAAGTAACTATAAATTTATTTACAAGTATTTACACTATTTACAATATGAGCAGGAAACAATTGCTAAACATCCAGCAATTAGGTAGCAAAACAGTACACTGTACTCTCAACAGTAACTCAGCACCACGTATCAAAGGTGAACAGTAATTAAGCAATTACAAAAGCAAAACAACCATTCGCCAAGCGAACGAAAACGAGTCACCAGATCAAATCTGAAAACAACTAACTGACTGTGTTCAAGGCCAGCTATTTATACTCGAGAACGAAGTTTCGACAATATTCTAGCAAAATCCGGAGTATTCTGTCCATTCTCAAACGTAAACAATTCATTCAAGAAAACGCTAGAAATAAAAAGAAAAAAAAATCAAAGTTAGGGCAAGTGTAAAAACTACAAAGTGTTACAGGGCTGGTATACAAATGATAAAGGTGATATCTTCAGATACTTTTGCAACATGACGTCAGATAAAACCAAAACTAATGAAAATGATGCAAGGCAGGAAAAACAACAACTATTTACAAGATTTGTAACAATACGTATGCTAAAGAAACTTTCGCTGGGCGAGAGAGAGAGAGAGAGAGAGAGATTGTTACAAAAAATTATGGAAAGGATTTAAAATGGAGAGATAAAAGGAGAGGAGGGGGGGGGGTGAGAAGAAATCAATCTAAGTAATCCTAATCCACACATATGTGTAGAGTCTATGTTCAAAATAAGATCATTTTTGTAAGGCATAAATATTGCGTTTTAAAAATATACTTTTTTCTGTGGTGTGTTATAAGTTATAAAAAAGAAGTTTTGTTTCAAATACTCTATTTTAAAACTAAAAGTTAAGTTTTTTCATGATTATGTTAAATGTACATTTTAGCAAAGCTCTATATTGAACAATTATACTTTTCATAGCCGTATTAGGAGAGTAAATTTCTACTTTGTTCTAAATTTTATTTCTGAAAAACTAAAGAAGTTTTACAAGATGCTGAAAAATTAGTTCTAAATTGATGAAATCTATCACATGCGCGGAGATATACCGCAAAAGACCTGTGCTGCAATCAATCTAGTTAAAAGAGTTTCTTAGTTGCTCTTTAAAAAGAAATATTTAGTTGATGAATTTTTTAGTTGTTAAGGATTAACCTCTTTTTGTATTTATTTTTTCATTTCATGATTAACCTCTTTTTGTATTTATTTTTTCATTTCATGATGAAAAAAATTCAGATCTTCTTTGTTTTTATTAGGTTTTAATAAAGATGTTTTGATTTGGTTTCTCCAGAACGGCTGACAAAATTCACCTTTTGCAGTTGAGGTAATAATAATTTTTACTTACATTGTTACTATAATATTCTTGTTTTCATATTTTTGAATTTGAAGATATTGTGAGAGCAGTGCAGGATTTGAAATATTCTTAATGTTTCGCTATTAAATTTTCTTTTTTCATTTTGCACGAATCTGACACATATTAGCAACAGGCCTCATTTTCCAGGACTTTTCTTCACACCAGCTTTTAGCATAGTCATTTAAGATTTCCTGATTGTTTTGATTGAGCAAAGAAGTGCTGAATACAGTGGTTACTCATAATTAAAAAAAAATAAAGTTTTATTAATTTAGAAAAATTCTCCGACCAGACTAAAAAGTTCAATTTTCAGAATGGGTTAGAAGAGAGAATTTGAATAGATAAAAATGATCATGAGAGGATAAAAATCTAGGGACAAAATTAGTCCAAGGCAGAAAGGTTGTATTAACTGAGAAAAACTCAGAACAAGTGAAATTTAGAATCTTATAGAGAATTTCTAGTATTTAATTATAAAAATGACATAAATAAATGATTGAAAAAAAATCATGTGATTTAAATCTTGATTTGAATAGATAAAAATGATCACTAGTTTAACTGACTGAGGATTCTGAACGTCTTTTATCGTTCATTTAACATGTAGTTCTGGAACTGTCGAACCGCAGGGGGTTTAATCAATTAATTTAAATTGATGACACCTTGCTTCTAACTACAAAATCAGATCAAGCCTATGTTTATAAAGCTTGAGACAGTAGCCAACTAGCTATTACATTTATTTTAGCAATGCAATTGATAATTAGATTTTCATACACCAGGAAAAAATATTAAAATATCAAACATCATTGTAATTTATACTACAGATTTTTTTTTTTTTTTTTTGATTAGCAATTTATAGATACTTTGCCACAACTATAAATGTTTGGGACTTCTTGGAAAAAAAATATTACCGTAATTTCCAGAAGACGCGCCGCGGCACTTACGAGTTTAAAAGTTAAATTTTTTGAACTGCGGCGTTTCTGCCAATGCAGCGATTCTGATCAACTTTTTTTTTTTTCACGCCGCGTCACCACGCAGTTTATTATTCAACCATTGAGGAGTCTGATTTTGATGGATTTTATTAATGTTTATTTAGTGATTGATATTTACTTTATGATTTATTTATTTTATTTTTGATTGCTGTAAATAATAAAAGTCCTTTTTCGATATTTCGTTTCATGCAGTTTTTCCTTCCTTTGTTTTTTTCTCCGGTTCACTTTTTGGGGGGTGTGGCGCTTCCGCCGATGCTGCGTTTCTTCCGGAAATTACGGTAATAGTTGTATTTATTTATTTGTGTTCTTAATTACTTTTGTCCAAAATGTTGAATATTTATATTGTATTGTTACATTCAGTTAGCAAAAATTTTGTTTTTTAAAAGCTATTTGAAGGACGTAATTTTTTCTGGAAATTAATTCTCTGAATGGATTTGCATCATTTTTAAAAGAAACTTTTATTTCGTATTGGTGTTTCTAAAAAAGAGAATGACTGGTGGTGGAAAAAAAGAAATGGGACATAGCACTTTATTTTTAGTCCTTTTAAGTAAACTGATGTGATATATTTTGCTGAAGAAGGTTTAGAAGTGCTTTATTTTTAGGACAGTTTGGTCCATATAGCGGAATTTTGAGGAAAAATGGAATCTAGGAGAATTGGAAGATTGATGAAATTTTCCTGTCTTCTATCTCCAAAAATGGACATTCAGGGAGGGGAAGTAATCGCGGATGTGTGCTGAATGGAGGTAAATTTAGCTTAAATATGTGGGACCTTTTAAATGGGAAATGTCAAAATATAAACATTTTATTATTATTTTGAACTCTAATTCCATGGATGTTTTTATAACAACATCATTTAGAATTCTTGAACCCTCAAACCTTTAAAAAAGGGCCAATATTTAATACCACACTGTCTGTTTAAGTGTAATGTGTTGAAAACATGTGCACTGTGACATTTTACTGGAATTCTTGCATAGATCAGAATTCAGAATGTTTGATTTTAGCCTATTATGCTTTCTAAATAGAAAAATTGTGAAAAAAGGGTTGAGGACTTGTTTTTTTAGGTTAATTTGATTCAAATTTTAAAACTTTTATCTTCATTCTTTAACCTTATCTTTATCATGGTATTCCAATATTTCGTTCTATTAATGACATGCCAAATATTGTGATAATGTTCACATAAATGTTGAGTTAGCTGGAACTAGCTTTTGGTGTCCATTTGGGTCATTCCTAAAAAAATGGGTTAGTACACAATATTCAGGTATTAAAAACGGACATTTTGCTATACAATTTTAAAATATTTGTATTTTTTTTTTCACTTTGTGCAAACAAAAATGTTTTCAGTAATTTTTAATGCATTTTTACTCTTTCAGCGACATTATTTTTAAATTTCCTTTCGTTTGAGCCAGTAGTTAAAAAAAAATAATAATAATAATTAAGTATTGTTCTGTGCAAATGTCACAAAGAGCTTAGTTTTAGTGCCTCCACAAATATGGATATGTCTCTGAATTTGCGAACTTATTTTCATAAATAAATTTCATATCATGACTGTACGCTAATATACATTTTAAAAATAAACTTTAAAACAATAGTTATGAACTTTTCAATTAATGAAAGCTAATTGTATTATGTACATGACAAAGCTATTTATAGAGACTAAATCATAATGTTGGAGAGTGAGGATACTTGATCCCTCAGGAGACTTGTTCCCCCTCTCAAATCTTGAAACTGCATTAATACTCAATTTTAATAACTAGCCAAACCTTATTGCAGAACATTTGCTCTCTTGTGTCTTCTCTTCAGAATTAAAAAAAAAAAAGTATCTTAACCTTTGGGAACCGGGCAGTACACATGTTGTACCATAAGTCTCGTCTAGTTTAGAAGACGCGATTGAACTTTTCACTCGAACCCTTTGGAGGCGGGATTTTTTCAAGGTTTCATACGTCTGGTACGAGACTTTCAAGGGCGGATCCAGAAATGTTCCAAGGGAGAGGCGATTAGTTAGCTTTTTTTTGACTTGCTCCGTTTTTTTACCGCATTTCCTGGTTAACACATGTTTATTACAAATGTTTCGGTCTTCAATTTCGAAAAAATTCCAGATCAGAGCCCCGAATCCCAACAATTCTCATAGTATCATCGAAGACCATCTAAAATGTCTTTTTTGAACTTTAAAGTTGAAAAACTACTGAAGAAGAGTCCAACAAGGGAGGGACGACCGCCCCCCATCACCCCTCCATTGTATCCGCGCCTGGAGACTTTATACATTCTCTTTTCAATGGAAAAGAAATCTGTGGTTTAACTGTCATACTACCTGGGTCAAAAGAAAAATTTCTATATGAACAGCCCGGATCCAAAAGGTTAAAGCAAAATAACAAATATTTTACATAAAGTCAGAAGCTTGGTGAGTTTCCTGGAGGGTTACTTTAATATGATCGCTTGACAATTAATAAGAGTTGGAGGATTGTTTTACATATAAATGGAACTCTTTGATGTTATTTAATAGATTTTTAAAAATTTTTTTGCTTATTATTTTACATTTAACTCGAATACTTTGTAGTTTCTTAAGCCCCAAGGGGCATTTCCTTATATTAAAATGTGAAAAAGTCCTTGTTTTTCCCAAACATGAGATTAAAAATTGATGGACTTCATCAATATTAAAAAAAAATATTGTTTTTTGCTATACAGCAGTCAATAAAATATTTTCTAATTACTTAAGTGTTTTTGTGTAATTGTGGCACACCCTCCCCTAGTAATTTCATTTTTTACCCTGCAGTTTCTGATTTAATAATTTTTTTAAATATTGGTCATTGTAATTTTTATTTTATTTTAGCATTGAATGAATTTCTGACACCATGCCAAAGCACAAGTTAGAAGAGTGTTCTGCCACTGATACAAGTGACGCATATGCAGAGGAGTGTGGCCTAGACAGCTTCCCTAGCAGCAGTGATGTTGACAGAGATGACACAAGCAACAGCAGCATTAAATCAGAAGTCAGCTCTGAAGTTCCTACAACCAGCACAAGTCAAGCTGCTGAAGAAACTTCTGATGGAGATGAGCCTCCCAAAAAGAAGCCAAAAAAGAAATCTGTTTGCTTTGCTAATGTTACAGTTTACTACTTTCCTAGAACTCAAGGATTTACATGTGTGCCTAGTCAAGGCGGCTCAACTCTCGGTAAGCTTTTTTTCCTTCTTTCAGTTATTGAAAAGGAAATTGCATGCTTTCTGTTAGTTTTGCTTGAGTATCCAACAAGGTTCCCATGGGTCCTCAGAAAGCCATAGTTTCCTGTATTGTTGTAATAACGATATTTAGTAATCAAAACTGATTATGGGCCCTATATTTTTCAGTTTGTATAATTCCAAAAATAAGGCATCTTGCCACTCTTTGGCTTTCATTTTTAGCTGATTATCATGACTAAGCCAGCCATGAATTTGAGGTTTAAATTCGAGATGAACATTTTAACAGTTCGTCGTCCTACCTTACATAAAACTAAGCCAATATTGGATACCCACTGAATCTCTTCTCTGATCAAGTTTGTGTCGGGAAAAAGCTGCTATCGGGTATCTAATTTTGTGACACAACTGCAAAGGTAAAATGTCAAAATAAATAAGAAGGAATAGAATGAATACACTGAGTGTCTACTTGCCGATTGTTGATTTCGAATGAAAAGTATTAATATCATAGGTGCTTCATTTTCGCTTAAAAAGTTAAGTGTTTTATTCAAAACAGTAAAAACCATAAAGCAACGTCTAAAAGCACAAATAAGTTGGGTTAAAGTTCTTTATGTTTTATATAAAAAATTAGAAAGCAATTTTTTTTAATGTTCAAGGCCATTTTGTTCATATGATACTTATTGCACCACAGTTTAAAATACAATGATTTTGGATCACTGAATTATTTACAAAGCATTTATCACACATAAGGAGTTTTTATTGTTTTTAGCTCCTCAAAAAATTGTTTTGATTTAAGGTACTCAGTAATGTTTCTCTTTTTTTAATATTGAAACATTTTGTAATTGTACACAATTTTAATATCTTATTGATTGTTATAGGAAACTACATATTATCATTTCCGTTTTTTTAATTTAAAACATCAGAAAATGGGTTTTCTTTACTGATGTTTAATTTTCTTTTACAGGAATGGATCAAAAGCACAGCCAAATGAAAATGTTTTCCATTATGGAACATGCAGAAGAGCAAAAGAGAGTTCACAAGGAATTAATTAATCATCAACGTCGTTTAGCTAAGTATCAGTCATCAACATCTGATTCAGATGACAGCGAAGATATAAGTGATGTTTCAGATTCTGAACTGGAAGCAGATAGTTGTTACTTTCTTCAGCCAGTTCCTATACGGCAAAGAAGAGCCCTGTTACGTGCATCAGGTGTGCAAAAAATAGATTCTCTGGAGAAAGAAGAATGTCGAGACATTAGGTCGTCACGTGAGTTTTGCGGTTGTGAGTGCAAGATATATTGTGATCCCGATTCTTGTACTTGCAGTCAGGCTGACATTAAATGTCAGGTTGATCGTTTTTCTTTTCCTTGTGGCTGCAGCCGGGATGGGTGCGGAAACACTGCAGGACGCATCGAGTTTAACCCACTTAGGGTGCGTACTCATTTCATTCATACTTTAATGAGACTTGAGTTGGAGAAGAAGCAGGAACAGCAAATGGCTGTCAAATCTGAGTCTAGCAACTTCTCCATTTCATCTCTTTCATCCTGCGATACATGTAGCTCACTTTCGCCAACATCTACAGCATTTACCTCATGTGTTCCATCTCCGTCGTATTTAACAATGAATTCTACCTCTGCTGTTGAAACTAATAGTTGTATTGTTAGTAATCCTCTGAAGGAACAAGTTTCTGCATTTATGGCCATCAGTGAGTCTGAGAAAAAGACTCCGGAAATATACGCTTCACCTTTTAGCCCCCAAGAAAGCTCGTATTCTGAAAATTCTGACTATTCGAGCGATGATGTTGACTCCGATGTCGAAACTTCATCCAGTAACTCACCTCTTCAACGATCACTTCAGCCATCTTTAACTGATAGTGTTACTCAAACTAATGATGACACATCTAAATTTTTAAACCATTTTAACAAACCTGGTACAACTAATAGTGATTTGACTATGAGGTGTTATTATTCAGGGGATAGTAATTTTTCACCATTAGTACAGCAAGATAATCATTTTTGTAATCGTAGTTCTGGAGCACAATTTACCAATGGACATTCTTTAAACTCCTTAGAGCAGACAGATTTTCGTGATTCCCTTCCTAGGCAAGATAATTTTGCAGAGCAGCATGTTCATTCGAATTTGAAAGAACAGGCACATGATTATGACCGCCAATCAGTTGAAAATAAATCTGTCGATGCCGTTAATGAAGAAGAACATTCTTATACTGACTTAAGTTCTGTTATACCCGGGACCAAAATGGAGCTTTTCAATGGACTTCTCAGTTCTAAAGTTCAGAATGTTACTGCCATAAAGCCTGTCAACTTAGAATCTGAAAAGGTTTTTAATAACCTTAACAGTTTAGAAACATGTCCACTTACATTAGGAAGAGACGCTCAAAAATGCTGTATTTCTAATCGCATTGAAAATGAGAGAAGTGACGAACCAGGTGAAAATCTAGGAGAAATTATAAAGAAAACAATTGTTGAGACTGTCTCTGCATGATGGTAAACTGCATTAGCTCTTTGAACTTTTATGAAAAAAAAAAAAATGTATTAATAAATTTTTGACTTGGTTTTTTGATTTACTATTTTTTTAGTTTAAATTCAAGGAGCACACAATTTATGCATATATATTAAGGATTTGACATCAGTGACAAAATATTTATTGTTTAAAATATCAATACTTAAAAAATAAATTACATGCATATAATTAACTTATTTCCTACAAATATTAGGATTTTCGGTTGTTGTTTGGGAATAAATCCAATCCTCCTGTTTTAAAATTGATATTACTTGAGTATTAAATTGCCAATTATTAATTGAGTTATTGAAAAAGTTCTTTTGAAACAATTCTATTTAATAGTGGCTAATTTTATTTTTTAAATGTAATTTTTTGTAAAAGAATAAAATGTTTATTATAATAATAGTGTACATTCAGAACAAAACATAAATAAAAGCTCAAGCTAAGACAGAATTGCAAGTAAATTTCCTAAAAGCATGTTACAGCATCCAGAAAGATAATGTTAAACACAGATTAGACTTCAATAAATCAACGATAAAAACATAAAGATGTTTGGAAAACATTGATGTTTCATCCTATTATATATAAAAGGACCTCTCTGTTGAAATGTATTTTGTTACTTTTGATTGTTTTTGCAATGTGTTCATTGATTATATTCAACCCCCCCCCCCTTGCCTCAAATACACACAATCACTTTTTGGTTCTGAGAAATTGATAGCTGTTTCTGAAACACAATTTTTTATTTTTAAGTATACATATTTCCTAAATTTTGTGGAAAAAAAAAAAAAATAATTTGGATTTTGTTAACATCAGGCTATTTTTCTTGATACTTTGATATAAATTGGTGTATTTCAGTGACATAAAGATATTTCAAAATGTTAGATTTATTACTACAATAATTATTTTTGTAATTAATATATTTTATTGAAATTTTCAGAATACTATCACTATCTGAAAATAGGTTGGCTTGGTTATAATTGCCACAAAACACTTAAAAGAATTAAATGAATCGTTCACATTGTTAAAATCATGATTTTTATGTGCCTAAAAGTTTTTTTTCCTTATAAATGTATATCTATAATTAACATATTTTTTATATTAAGAAGGGAAAAAATCAATATAATCAACTACATATTTAAATTAAAACCCTTTGATTAAATTTTTTGATAGAAAAAGAGCATTTATTTCTTTACTTTTTAATCTAGTCTGTTCTGTATTTCTTGTTTATAATATATTTTGATGAAACTCGTACTGGAAATTTCAGTTCAAATGCATTTAATCGGAAGTAAATGTGTGTGTGTAATTTTTAGTTTTAAAAAAGTTCTTTCAATCAAATATGTAAAACATTAGCTTCACAGAATATCAATTAACAATGACATTTACTAGTGTATCTATTATATAAAAACAGGAATTTTCCTTCAGTGGCACTCTTATATACAATACTCTTTTTTTTTTGTTGTGTACTGACATATTTGAACAATAATATAGCTTCATATTTGTTTTTTTGACAGTTCGTTTTGAATTTAAATTGTGTTCTCCTTTTTGTTATGAATTATTTTTGCATATAAAAACTACATTTGCACAAGTTTGAAAATTGTTTTGTTTTTTATACACAATTTATTTATACTATGCAAGTTTCTTGATAGAAATTTGAACTTTTTTGAAATCTTTTTTCTGAATGTGATTTATTTACTTTGAAAAGCACGTGATGTTTTTCTACTATGTATTTTTTAATCCATAAAAAGCATTATTATAGATTCATTTAAATTTTTATTAGATTTACATTTGTGAAAATATGTTGTAAAACATAAGTTATTGTTTTATTAATATTGCTTAATTACTTGGCTTCCTTGTTAAATCTGTTAAAATGAATTTTACTACTAAATGTGGTTCACGTGTTGTGTGTACAGTCCCCCAAATTAAATCTTTTTAATATTATAATTTTATATAGACTAGTTACTTTTTCACAAACGAAACATTTAGATTAAAATTATATAGAATTTAGAAACTGTTATTGGTGTAAAAAACACTTTTAAATATGCTAAATTTCTAAAAGTAGCTGTCACTCATTATCCAAAAAAAAAAAAAAAAAAAAAAAAAAAAAAAAAAAAAAGAGTGACTGTTAAAACTACAAATGAAATTCCTTTAAAATGAAAGAAGAAAAAATAAAACTGCATATTTTGTCTAAATAAGTACCGTAAAATGGGGTGAATCGGAACACTTTTCAGCTTTGATTGTAAAAAAAGCAGTTAAAAGATTTTTTTTAATTTGATTTTTTGGGTATAAACTTCGGTCTTGCTTTACTTGTGATATTTCAAGCAAAGCCAAAACATTTTGAACAATTATTATTAAAATATTTCGGAAATTATGGGTGTTCCGAATCACCCCGCTGATAGGGGTCAATCGGAACACATGTTAAAATTTTTATTTTTTTCAATTTAACCTGTAATAGGTTTCACAAACGTGAGTAAAATTGATGTGGGAGAATAAGAACAGATATTTACTGTCAAATAAATGTATAATTTCAATACCAGTAAACGTTTATAATTTGTCAAAATTCAAAATAATTTTGAACTTATGAAAAATGAAAAGTAATTTTAAGAAATGCTTTTGAATTGAAATACAAAGATTTAACATGAATGGAAGTCACTCATGTCCACAAATATGTACTTGTTCTTAAGACTAGCCATTGTGACTTGGCTTAAGTTTTTTCATAACATCTCCTGAAATGAACTCTGCCTTTTCTTTAGTTTCTTGAAATCTCTGGGTTTCGGGATTGTCCTGCAAGATTTTTTCGCTAATTCATCACTGTCTGTATGCTGGACTTTTACTACATAAAGTCTATGTGACTTTGCCCCTCGTATTTTAAGTAAAAAAAAGTTTCATGGAGAAAAAATCTTTTGAAATCTGCAACTTTTTGTCATTCTAAGATCTAGTTGCTCACGAGAAGGGATAAACAGTAATAAATCCTTGTCCTTGTCTTTATTAGAAGAATTAGGGTTAGAATCTTGATTTTTCAAACAGTTTCCTTCAAATAAGTTTGAATTGGAACAACAGAACTAAGTGTTCTGATTCACCCCGCATTTTTTTTCCTATGGCATTTTTCAGAATTCTTCATTTCTATGACACAATTTATAAAAAATGTAAATTCTAATGTGGTATTCTGTTGTTCAGATGCATGTTTTATTGAAACATACCACTCTTAGTTTTTAAATATAAGAAGGTTTGTTTTTGCATATGAAGTTTTGCAGTCTATGAAAATGTGATGTTTTCTAGCATTCCACGTGCAACCCTCCTTAGAAGTCAGTAGCGTTGTCATATTGACAAAAGTAATTTTTTCCTACTTCCTATGATCTTATCTTTCTAAAAAAAAATTCATGGCGAAAAATACCCAATAGTATATTTATGAAGAATTTCTTTGTACGGTCGGGAAGTTTTGTTCCGATTGACCCCGCTGTTCCTATACACCCCATTTTACGGTACAATTATTTAAGTATAATTTTCCTTAAATTTTAGAAACCTATCACTATTTTAAACTCGCAATATCAGGCTATATTATGCATTTATCCTGTTAAAGAAGTTAAACATGTCAAACATAAGATGTAGTTTAATATTGATAACCAGAGTAAATTAAAACAATCAATTCAACACGTTATGTTAATTGTGAGAATTCTGAACAACATATTTATATAAAAACATTCTCTTTCTAGTTAGTACTTTTTTTGGTTATTTTTTCCCCTTGAATTACTTGGCTGAAATATTTAGCTATTGAAAAAAATTAGTATGAAACAAATTGTAGAAATCATTATATGGTCATACCGTGAATCTTCATAGAAGTGATTATTCTCTCTCATTTATTGAATGTTATATTGAAAATGAAGCCTATTTCTTTGCTTGGTGAATTGATATTTAATGATTGTAAAAGACAGACTATATATGTGCTATCAGTTTCTATCAAATTTAATAAAATTTAAGCAAAATGAGTACTTAAATAAGCAAAATTTTATGCTGCTAAAGGTTTTATTTAAAAACGTGGGCCATCTAAAATTAATAGTGGCTAATTTACCAGTTGCATTTGCAAGGGGCCCCCAGGGCATAGAGGATCCAAAAATACGCATGAAAATTATTATTTACAAAGCTCTGATCATCTCTAAAGGCCGCCCTGAAATTCATTCTACTGGGCTTAAAAATTACTAAATAGACTACTGTAAATTAAATGAAATACGGTAAACTCCAGACTTTCCCCGAAATTGGGTGTCATGGTAACGGCGGATAAGCGAATTTTGCAGATAATCCAAAATATAGGTAAAAAACAATACCAGTGTATGCAATAGCTAAAATAAGTCAACACCACAACACATAAATTTAAACTATAGTAAAAAATGATAACATTAAATGTAAAAAATAATCTTTAAAAGCTAAAAATGACCAATAACGCTCTCACTTCTCTGTATTTAGTAAATCATCACCTTAAAAAAAATATGAAAGACCCGCTGATAATCGAGAGTTACTGTATCTATTGAATTGTTGCTTATTCATTCTGTGTCGACTAATTTTGCAGCTTAAAACTGAAGAATATGTGCAAACAGTTTGAGTAGATAAATTGAAAGTAATTTGTATAATTTTGTTCTTAGAGAAGATTTTTTCTACAAATTTAATCTTATACACATTTTCTAAGTCAAAAGATGTAAAGAATTTTAACCTTTTAAATGTTATAAAACTTTTTAATACTTTGAAGGCCTGGGGCTTAAAACATTGAATGTTTAGTAGTTGCATAATTTGACTTTCTTAAGGTAATTTTCATTTAAAAATACACATTTTTACCATTTTTATGCCTCAGATAGCAAGTACAATTATGAGTAACTAAATGCCAAATTTGTGTCGAATACAAGATAAATGAACGTCTTGTTATGATTACTGTTATCACTTTTAATGTGTAACTTTTCAATGTGTATTAGAAATTTTAAACTGTACATATGTCTCAAAATAAAATTGTCATCTGATACAGTTTTATCTTGATTGATTTATTTATACATAGTAGAGTTATTTGTCACAAAATAAGCTGAATAGCATAAAGCAAAATCTAGCTATGACGAATCTATTAAAAGTTTAAGATTCATCTTTTTGCTGATGTGTAAGCAATAGAAATTTAGGGCATTTAAACTAGGGGAATTTTTTTGCTCTGCCCTTTCCTAATAGCCCTTTTACAACTGATGTATTTGTTATTGAATGACTTCATTGCTTCTTGTTAAGTTTTGTATCTATCAAATTTAATAAAAAAAAATTAAAATGTTATTACAAGACAAGATAAAGGAACAAGAATCTCCCCGATCGATGCACAAAATATTTTGCTTGTTTTTAGTTATCCTAGAGCGGCCGCTGTTGGACAAACTGGTTTTGGACAGGACAGATGGTCAGTACGTCGACATTTATTTTTCCAAAGTGATTGGTTCAATATTAATTTCAAATAGTGCAAACCTCTTAACTTGACTCACATCCACTTGCTATTTTAATCCGATTTTTGCTACCAATATTCTTTCACGTGAATTGTTTCTGAGAATTCCGCTATTTATGTGTCAGTCAATTCATTGTTTTCCGGAAAGAGGTCTTTTTGAGAATTCCCACTAGTACCCATAGGAGACAGCCACCCCACTTGGTGCAGTCCCAGAGCCAAAATGAAAGCGAGAATGGCTTAACAAAGCCAAGCACTGCAACCAGAGGTCTACTGTACTAATCCCCAAACAGAAGTCTTAAAACAGACCAGTAGCTAAACAAAGTTCAGCAAACACCTAATGGGAATATCATGAATTTCCCAAGATTCGAGCAAGTGCCGATCCAGGTGTTCAAACCTATACGCAGAGAGCACTTCATAATTACAGAAAATGCATGTAGCAGTCTCCTCACGAACAAGGCAACCCCTGCAAGTTGGATCATTATTAATACTCATAATAGTAAGGTGCTGCTTTAACCCTTTATGCGCCGACGGGATTCAGAAAAGTCCCGCTTATATTAATTTAGTATTATCTATCCTAAATGACTGGAATCATGCTGAAGCTTTTTAAGTACGACTCCTTGTACTTTGCTGAGAGGCCGACAGTACCTGTGATCGGAAACAGTTTTCTCGGGGACCTTAGACCCTACTGATTTTCAAAATTTTTATACTTGTTTGATGTATTTTCAACTAAAATAAATGCGTAAAAATTAATTGCTGAATGAATTTGGGACATAAAGGGTATAGAAAAATCCTACAAAACAAATTATATAGCTGAATATCAAAGAAAAACACGAAAACCATTTCGTGATCTGAGCCATGTGGCAAGACTCTTGAGGCTACAGCAATTGTCAACCAGTGCTCTCTACACAGTTGCTAAAAAAATCATTTTAACGAACGAAATCTCTCGAGAAGAGTGGAAACTAATTCACATTAAAAGGCAAGAGCAACTGCTTGATTGTCAACCATTGAATGTAGAGGGCGCCTCAACAGTTGCAAAAGCTTAGCAATACTGTTTATGAGCGTCATCTCTCGAGAAGAGAGGACACTAATTCTTTTCGTAGAGTTTATTATTTTTACTTATAACAATAACTTCCATAGCCTAAAGCCTTCCTGGATAAATGGACTATTCAACACAAAAAGAATTTTTCAAATCGAACAAGTAGTTCCTGAGATTAGCGCGTTCAAGCAAGCAAACAAACAAACTCTACAGCTTTATATTATTAGTATAGATATATATATACAGGGTGTCCACTCCAATCGTGGACCAATAGCTAATTTCTAAACCGTTAGAGATAAGCATAGAGTTTATTTAGGAAAAAATCTCCAAATTACGAAAGGAATTTTGGGTCTATTCAATGTTTTTCAAAAAATCAAATTTTGAAAGAGTTACGAAATTTAAATTTTTATACAGCCCCCCAGTCCTATCAATCATGTTTAGTAAAACATTCTTGACACTGTAACGTTTAAAACTAAAAAAAAATCACTCTTCTATCACAAAAATTGACCGAGTTATGACGTTTTGAAAAATCAAGATTTTGAAGGATTTCGCATACGGTCCCTTAAGCGATCTCTCGATGACGTCATGAAATAATGCAAAATCTTGATTTTTCAAAACGTCATAACTCGGTCAATTTTTGTGGTAGAGGAGTGATTTTTTTTTAGTTTTAAACGTTACAGTGTCAAGAATGTTTTACTAAATATGATTGATAGGACTGGGGGGCTGTATAAAAATTTAAATTTCGTAACTCTTTCAAAATTTGATTTTTTGAAAAACATTGAATAGACCAAAAATTCCTTTCATAATTTGGAGATTTTTTCCTAAATAAACTATATGCGTATCTCTAACGG
Source organism: Uloborus plumipes (assembly GCA_038373865.1). Taxonomy (NCBI): domain Eukaryota; kingdom Metazoa; phylum Arthropoda; class Arachnida; order Araneae; family Uloboridae; genus Uloborus; species Uloborus plumipes. Next base: position 4,207 of record JAXGGA010016629.1, on the reverse strand, counting down.
TTTAGAAGTTAGCTATTGGTCCACGATTGGAGTGGACACCCTGTATAATAATACAAACAAATAGTAAAAATGAAACAGAAAATGGCATATTAGGAGAAATGAAAGGAGAAAGGTTGATTTCAGAGCTCATCAGCCGTGGGGGATTCAAGAGTGGTCGAAAGACCAAAAAATTTTGTCTTATTATATACTTAGCTTTTTAGTTTAGCTGCCTTGCACATCTATGGGCTTTTGGTGTGGTCTCTTCGTCTTTCTTCTTAGAATTCTGATATCTTATATATATATATATATATATATATATATATATATATATATATATATATATATATATATATATATATATATATTACGTTAAATGATCATTCTGGCGATTTTGCATAATTTCTAGTGATTATTAATTTAATAATCACCACTAAGATTGGTAAGGGTGAGAAATTAATGATGATTTATCAAACTTACCGGTTTATTTATATAATTTCCAACTCATATTTGGAATGTAATAAAAATCCATTATTTTATTAGAAATGAGTTATAAAATTGGGTAGAAAGTTTAATTTTGCTTGATGAAATTCTACAGCTAGCAATATCATTTCAAGAATATCTTATACATAATCACTTTGAGACTGACTAAAATTTCATGTTAAAAGAGATATTTTATTTTGGATTATGTGTGACATTTCAAAAGTGCAAAAATATTTTGTGGTGCAGTTGGTAATTATTTCTGAAGAAAAATAATGAAATTATATTTATTTCATTCTAAGATAATAAAAATTTTATTATAAATATTACATAAATAAGTACATTAGCTAATTGTTATTTTTAACCTTTAGGAACCGGGCGGTACACATGTTGTACCATAAGTCTTTTTTATTTAGAGGACGGGGTTAAAATTTTCACTCGAACCCTTTGGAGCCGGGGATTTTTTCAAGGTTTCATACGTCTGGTACGACAGTTTATATCGTCTGGTCAAAAGAAAAATTTCTATATGAACAGCCCGGATCCAAAAGGTTAAGGCATTTTAAATCTGATGAATACTGGACATTTTTATTTTTTCTAAAAATAAGTACATGTTAAATTCTTCAGATGATGCAGTTTCCCTGATACTAGTATCATCAGTATCTTCATCATTTTCTGTATTCAGTTTAAGAGATTCAAACTGAAAAAAAAAAGACATTTTTTAAACGAAAGGTAAATTTAATAATAAATTTTTTTTAACACTTATACATAGAAAAGGAAGTTTACTTATTTGAAGTTAAACTTATCCTGGCTTTCAAAACTAGTGCAGCTATAATTTTTAATCAAACAGCAATGAAGTCTTCCTTGAGATTAGTGCATTGAACATTCAATAATACAGGGTGTCCACTTCTATCGTGGCCCAATAGCTAATTTCTAAACCGTTAGAGATAAGCATTTCGTATATTTAGGAAAAAATCTCTAAATTACGAAAGGAATTTGGGCTATGAAATGTTTTTCAAAAAAATCAAATTTTGAAAGAGTTAAGAAATTTTAATTTTTATACAGCTCCCTAGTCGTATTAATCATGTTTAGTAAAACATTCTTGACACTGTAACGTTTAAAACTAAAAAAAAAAATCACTCTTCTACGACAAAAATTGACCGAGTTATGACGTTTTGAAAAATAAAGATTTTGAAGGATTTCGCATACGGTCCCTTAAACTATCTCTCAATGACGTCATGAAATATTGGCAAAATCTTGATTTTTCAAAACGTCATAACTCAGTCAATTTTCAATTTTTGTCGTAGAACAGTGATTTTGATTTTTTTTAAGTTTTAAACGTTACAGTGTCAAGAATGTTTCACTAAATATGATTGATAGGACTGGGGGGCTGTATAAAAATTTAAATTTAGTAACTCTTTCAAAATTTGATTTTTTGAAAAACATTTCATAGACTCAAAATTCCTTTCGTAATTTAGAGATTTTTTCCTAAATAAACTATATGCTTTTCTCTAACGGTTTAGAAATTAGCTATTGGGCCACGATTGGAGTGGACACCCTGTATAATAAGAACGTCAAGTTGTGAAGTCAACAAGTCACGACAAGTGATGTGAGAGTTTGCAAAAGCATTGAATCAGAGAAAATGCCAGTGAATGTTTTAATAAAAGTGTAAACTCTTAAATAGGTCTGTTGTCTGTTAACCTAAGGCTCGCTTTGAAAGGTACAGTGGAAATCTAATTGTAAATATAACAAGTTTTGTCAAGAACTAAACCAACCTACTTTCCCGTATACCAACATCGACATTTTAGCATCTGATCAATATTCTATTTATTATCTGAGGCAGCAAATTATGCCAAAACACGCCTTTTTAGCATTTAAAGTTGATTTCTAAAAAAAAAAAATATACCTCTCTCATCTGATGAACTAGATATGTAAAACGTAAGTAAACAAATAAATAAAGTCGCAGTACCTCTTAAACAATGCAGCTAATATATTTCTTCTACAAAAAAACTCTTTAATTGTTTTCAAAACAGAAATAAAAATGGAAAGCACATCTAAGTACATTTTATCAGAAAAAAGTTTGTAAATAAACGTCCTTAATTTTATTTTTAATCCGTTGCCAATAATTCAAAATAAGTGCATAAATAAGTATACTTCAGAAATTCAATAAGTAATAAATGTTCTCTTAAATAAATCGTTTTTGTTAGAAAAAAATCATCTACCAAAAAAGAAAAAAAAAAAAGTAGAATTAAACAAACACATGAATGAACAAAAAAACGTCTGCACAGTTCTTTCTTTTCAGAGTAGGAGTCAGGCATTTTTCCCAAACGGCATGTCTCATGTTTTCTGAGTCAGAGTTAGAGTCGAGGATTTGGGGTCTTTGTCGTCAGTCAAAGGCTCTAAAATTCCAGTAGCAGGAGTAGATCATTTCTTTCCGAGCCTGCATTTCTGCCATTGCTACAGAGTCTGAATTGGAGTCAGGGAACCGGTGTCAGATTTGAAAGATCTAAAATTCTAAGAAAAAGAATCGGGTATTTTTTTGCATTTCTGCCATGGCTGCGGAGTCGGAGTAAATGACTCTAAAACTCTAAGAGTAGAAGGCAGTCATTTTTTACAAGCCTGCATTTCTGCCATGGCTGCAGAGTTGAAATCGGAGTTGAGGATTTGGTGGCGGAGTCCTTAAGACAGCTTATCCAAAAAATATTTTCTATACATTCTTCATGAAGAGCATTTTCCAACAAAGTTTGTTTGAAGGCAATCTGTCTTTAATTTCAGGATCTACATTGGTCTTAAATTTCCCTGTTGACAGCAATGTTAAGTTCTTTTGAATTGTCTCTTAAATTGTTCAAATCAAAAAGTAAAATATGGGAAGGAGGTGTTCTCGCCGAGATCTTTTGAAAAAAAAAAAAAGTAAATAAATAAAAAAAATATTATTCAATTCGGACTGTTCACTTAAAATAAATTAGGTGGGGACTGGTTGTTTGAGCAGCTCAATTTTGAATGAAAAATTGTTAAAATCGAAAATTTAAATACGGGAATGGAGTATCCGTAACGAGATCTTTTGACAAAAAAAGGTTTGTCTAGACTATTCACTCAAAAGTTATTAGGGGTGGTGGGGGGAGGCGGAGGAACAGGTTGTTTAAACAGTTAAAAGTTGATCGAAAAATAGTTCAAATTAAAGTGACATATGGAAATGAGGTGTCCTCAACAAGATCTTTTGAACAAAAAAAAAGTTTGTTCAAATCGTACTGTTCATTCAAAAGTTATTGGAGGGAGGGGGGGGGGGGGACAGACAGACACACATTTTTCCACATCGTAAAACCCTACTTTCTAATTTTTAATTTTTCGATATTTATTTTATTTTCGTACTAGCGGTACCCGCACGGCTTTGCCCGTGGTATAAAATTAAAAGTTCATTTGTAAAAAAATGATATAGCAGAAAAAAATACTCTATTTTAGTTATAATTCAACTATAATTCCTTCAAAGTATGATATAAAAATTTGGTATGGACCCTACACTACTTCCTTTTACGTGTAAATTTCTTAGTAGATGCCTTAAGTGCTAAAATAGTGCTTGAAGTGAGTAAGATAACAATTCAAACATTTGCATCCCTAGTTTGCCACGAAACAATACAAAAAAATGTTTTACAATGATTAATCTCCTAAATATCGCCGATTTTAACATCATTCAGTAGATTTTTCGCAAAATATCGCCAATAGCGCCAAATTGAACCCAAAAAAAATTTTTTTTCGC
>JAXGGA010016628.1:0-26256 GCA_038373865.1 Uloborus plumipes | reverse complement strand
TTTAAAACTTTAATTTCAAAACATTAAGAAAAAAGCCCCTCTCCTCCCACTAAATAATAATGATAAAAGGTCTTAAATTTCGTTTCTGGAACTTTAATTACGAAAAACTGCTGGTGCAGAGTACATGAATCCTATCGCTAAGGCTACCGATAAATGGACTATAACCATATGTTTAAGACTTCAAATTTTGAAAACTTTTCTGAGGAAGGCCTCCGAACACTTAACATCGACAACAATGGAACCGCATTTCTCTAAGCTCAGTTTCGGGGAAAATATCCTGTGGAGAGTTCCACATGCCATCCGTTACCATAACGTCATCAAAGATGGTCCACAATGGCATTTTTAAAACTTCAATTTCGAAAAATGTTCGAGGAAAGATCTCGAAAATCGTTTAAAATTGAGTTTTGAGATCTTTAATTTCGACAAAAAACATTCAGAGGAGAAAACCGAACCCTATGCCTTTCTCTAACATCATCAAACATGCTATTGCGTTGTTTAGACATCAATTTTGAAAAATTTCGGGTTGAGAGTGGTCGAACCCCATTCTTCCTAAGATTAACTGAGATAGTTATACATTTCGTTTTTGGAATTTCAACATCAAAAAATCGTTAGTGAAAAGTTCCAAACCCCCCGTTCCTTTTCCTAACATATTCTAAAAGGGCCTAATATGGTGTTTTTTGGACATCAATTTTGAACATTTACAATGGGAGAGCCCCTGCCTCGTGCTCTTCCTAAGATTAACCAATGTCGTCTTAAACTGCGCTTTTCGAAGCTTAATATAGAAACATTCCTAAACCTCACCCCCAAACAATTGCAAAAATGGCTTGCAATAATAACGTTTTTATGGCCTCAAATTCTGAAAAAATATTAGATGAGGGCCGGCAAGTCTCAAATTTCCCTAACACGACCAAAAGTTGTCTAACTTGTGTTTTTGGAATCACTTTTCAGAAATTTTTCCGGGGAGAACCCATGAACCCCCTATCAGTATATGTTTAAATATTCCACTTTATGTCTTTGTTCATAATATAGTAATGGTCTTGATTCGTATCATAACGCTATTCTCGTGAGCGTATTAATCATCTCATCTTCACTAAGGTTGGAAGATCCTCATTATTTACCATTTATTTTCTTACATAAACACAATTTGATAAATAAGTAAAAAATTCACATAAAATTTAACAGAAGCAAGAGAGCTTCCAATCAAAAAAGCAAAGCTTTACACTATTATTCCGGAAAAAATAAATAAAAAGAAAAAAAAAGGGGGGGGGGTGTAATCTATTAAAGTTTAGTATTTCCACGATTTTTAAATTTTAATCCAATGGCCTCTGGATATAAAAGGAGTAGGGGTGCTTGATGTCAGAAATTAGCCCCCCCTTAAGTTAAATCCTGGGTGCGCCCCTGGAGGATTATGCCAGATGACAGTTTACCGCGGAGTTTGCTTTAGATTAGATTGCACGTCTCAATTTGTTGATGTAACAACAAACAACAATTTTTAAATAGTAGTGCGTTCAGGTTGAGGAAATTCTTCAGCTAGGCCAACTGATGAAACAATTTCATCAGTCTGGATACTGGGCCTGCCACTCCGCTCTTCGTCAAAGACATTTGTTCTTCCATTTTTAAAATTGTCTAACCTTTCCTTTACTCATTACTGTAGGTTTATAAGCCAGGCATAATTGCCGATGAATTTCAGTAGCCAACGATCCTTTTGCACATACAAAGTTAGCGGGATCAAAGATTTTCTGGGTCTCCCAGGCAATGCTCCTCAGTTTCTGCAAGTAATGCCCTGCAAAGGAAATACAACGAGAAAAAACAAGTTTTGATTTAATGCATATTTATTTAAAGAAGTCTTCCCACTAAACTATGAAAATAAGCACTTTATTTTCTCTCCAACTCTTCATACAATATCACACCCAGTGTCTCTTTCCCACGTTCTTCGCAATTTTATCATTTTTACTTTGTGTACTCTCAGAATTTTTGCTAGATGAACATGTAAAAAGTTAAACTATTGTAAACTTAAATTAAAAAATTTTGGGACTGGAACAAAAAGCAAAATAAATTCAAACACAAGTCAATATTAAGCATTCGGCAGGAAGTTTCCCCTTAAGTGACTACAGCATGATGCCAGGGTGAAAAAAAATAAATTTTCGAATCGCCTGTGGTCTCAAAAGTTGCCTTTTATCTCTACTGCCTAGAATAATATCTTTAGGTTTCCATATTGTCTCAAATAATATCAAAAGTACCAGAAGTTCAAACTTTTTTTTTACAAAATTGAAAATACATATTTTAGAAATGTTAGGGGACATAAATATGAACTCTTAGTTACATTAGTATCTCTTAAAAGTTTGAGTTCAATAGGAGTAATTTCTCTAAATTTCCCAAAAGCCAAAAAAATAACCGAAAATCGACATTTAAGCTTTTATTTTCACACGATACGAAAAAAACCAAAATAGGTGAGTGTACACAATATGGAAATTTTAAACACTGAGTTAACTTTCACAACCCCTTTCATTTCCAAAATATGTATTTTCAATTTTGAAAATCAATTCGAAAAAGGTCGATTTTTGGTATTTTTTGGGACAATATGGAAACCTAAAGGTACTATCCTTGGGGGCTAAAATTTTAAGGGTAATTTAGTGGAGCCAAAAGGCAACGTTTGAAGCGATTGTGGATATTATAGTATTGTTCGTAACTTAAGTTCTAGCTTTGAACGAATGATTACTGTCGTTGAAATTTGATTAAAATTTAAAAAAGGGGAGGGAGAGATTGTTCATGTTTATACAGCCTTGATCATTTTACCTTAACTTACACTTTTAAAATCAAAAACATTTTTATTGAAAGGAAACCCCTTGAATGTTTTATATTTTTGTTCAAGATGGTAAAAACCATGGAGAAAACGGGTTCTTCTAAGGACGGTAAATATCATGGTAAAAACCACACAGATGGTAAAAAAACAATGCCAACTCTGTAAACACATACAAGATCCGTCATTTCGAATTATTTCGGGAGAGGGGGGGGGACACAAAGGGTGTAAACTCAATGTAAATAATGCTAAAAACAGCTTACTACTTACACATAGATACAGGACAGGCTTAGTTTTCGCGGGTAATTGGTCCGTTATTGAAATCGATAAAGTTAAAACTTGTGCTATACTTTATTGCTAAGACAACTGGTTAATTCAAAAAAGGTATCAAATAAAAATAAAAGCAGGGAAACTGTTCATAATCATAATACTGAAAATTAAAAACTTACCCATTTTCGCTTCTCAGACCCATCTTCAATTCCATCGGCGCTGGGGAAATCCCTTTCCCTTTCCTCCTCGCGTAGTGATATCTGTTTTCGTCGGAGCTGAATCGTGGGGTGTGGTTAGTCACGCGTAAGAAACAAATAGTCCTTTATTTTATTGGAAATAAGCGGATTTGTAGAGATAGAAAATCGTTTCATGATGATAAACTTTATCTTTTGCTACGAATTTAAATTGTTTCAATGTAAATAAAGTAATATTTCCCTTTTCCGTATTTGTGAAATATTTAAGTAACAGGTCTGTCTCAAAACTCAAATTTTCGGAGACTCAAATTCAAGACCAATTGACTCGGAAAAAACAAGTCACTATTTTGTCTCATTTTCAAGCAAGTTAGTTTTAACAGTGTAGGGATGTTTGTCCCTATTCCACAAACTTTTCGAAGTACCAAATCAGTGAAGTGTGTTACAGTAAATACTTTTATGTAAATTGCAATTCATCCATGTTAAAAGCAATGTGATATCGTTGGGAAAAACTGACACGAAAAGCGTGCATCTTTCAGGGGCACAACAGGAAATGAACTACAGACACGACGATGGCTCCTTCAGTGCATTCGGTTACAGAGACAAAGAAGGAAGTATGTTCCTGACAGCATTCGTCCTCCGTTTCTTCTCGGAAGCCCAGAGGTACATTACCATCGACAACGGCACCTTGCAGCAGATGCAGGATTTCATCATCTCCAAGCAGCGGCCTGATGGCTGCTTCCCTGATATTGGAAGGATCATCGACACTGGTTTCCAGGTACATTCTCCAAAGTGTAGTTTCGGATTATTCATGTTCCATACTTAATAAAAACACTCGTTATTGAATATAAAGTGATTCAGGCTTACACGCCAGACCAGATTAAATTCCCCAAGTATTATTTTTCATAATTACAAAGTAATTTCGGAAATTCTTTAAAAATTCGTGTTGTATTTTCTTTAAGGGTGGAATCGAAAAGGAGAAGTCTCCGGGTGTCATAACTGCTTACGTTTTGACCTCGCTTTTGATAGCCGGATATGATAACGAAACAGTTATAAATCCTGCTCTGTCCTGCCTGGCTAAAGATGATTCAAAACTCAGTCCCTATGCAACCTTCCTGTACGCATACGCAGAAGCATTTGCTGGTAAAACGGAGTCTGCCAAAACGAGAATTACGGGAGCAAGAGAAAATGCCAATAAGACAGGTAGTTTTAACATTTTCTTTAATTCATTGGGTTGGGTGGATAAAGCAATAACTCACTTGATTACTAATACAGTGGAGGTTGGGTAATTGAATCTGTTGTAATTTGAATTAACGACTTTTTTGAATCAAATCGTCAAAAACGGAACGAGATCCAGGTTTATTGAATTAACTGCTTAATTGAGTCAGCTGGTTAGTTGAATCAAAACTGTTTAGAACAAACGTGATTCGTATAAGCGGCGGTCACACTATAGAAACATGCGTGCTTTTGTGCTTAGTTGGCATCTTACTGTAGAAAGTTAGAAATAAGATTAATGGGTTTTGGAGCATATAAAAATGACATGACATTTTTTTTTAAATCGCATCAGCATTGTATTAATATTTCATTTATATAATATTTTAAACAAACTGCTTTTCTGTATTTTTAATGCAGTCTTATTTGGTGTGATAATATTATCAGTGCTCATATTACAATGAAATAAATAAATATACTTTAGTGGGTTAAAAAAATCATATAGGGTATGATAATACAGAGAAATTAACGAACTTCAAGGAACTGCAAATCTTTCTCGTTGCACCGAGAATATCGTTACATTGGATGTCAAGCAATGTAATGGAAATTAAGTCAGGTCTGAACATTTATTTTGTTGAAAGGGATATTTCGTTGTGCTGATACTCGTTGTAATGGGATTTCACTGTATTATTTTTCTAACTCAGTAAATAACTGTGACCCCTGGAAAACATTTCGCTGCTTGAAATGAACAACGGTATATCTGCAAAAATCGATTTTTTTTTATTACATCAAAAAATTCTGTTTTTTTTTTTTTTTACTCTTTCTTGTGGTATTATCGGCATATCTCTAGTTTCAAAATATCACGCAGCAATCGTTAATATCGTTGTGCATAGTTATTATTTTGGCGCGCTTTTCCCAGTAAACAACGACACAGCCGCCATTGTGTCAGTTCTGAATAAGTGCTTGGAGTGTCTATCATCTATGTCTATGTAAGTTGATTCGACATAAGTACCCTTAATACTATTTTACTACAAAATGTCGTTTTACTGCAAAAACTTTGAAACGCTCTCCTGAAAAGTCGTGTTTTGCAGATATGCCGTTGTTCATTTCAAGCAGCGATTTATGAAACCAGACTATTTCTTAAATTGGAAGCGAAAAATAGTTTTATTATGAAAAAAGGTTGTGCAGGTATTAAAAGTTAATCCTTCTATTTTTTGCAGGAGATGTAGAATACTACAACAACGAAAATGACTCCAAATCGAAAGACATAGAAACAGCTTCCTATGCTTTGTTGGCCATCTTGAAAACTGGTGGAACGGGATCAGATGTTTTACCTATTGTGCGATACCTGACTCAAAACATGAATCCGAGAGGAGGATTTATTTCGACTCAAGTAAGTTTTAACACTTTTTGCGTACAAGGATGTGGATTGTGGCTGCTTCACAGAATTATCAAACAAAATTTGCTTTCACAATAAATGTTCAAATAAGGTAGGTGCGGCCAATAAGACCTACCTGAGAAAGATTTCAAATAAAGCAAAAACTATAAATCTGAATCAACAAATTGCAATATTAACTAAACATACAGATCCATCAATATAACAAACTAGCAAAAAATTGCCACTTTTTCGGAAAACAAACACGAATTTAAGTATCGTAAATATCCTAGTCATTAAGCCTTATTATACTATAGTCGGATAATAAGGCCTATTATTTTAAGATCTAAGAAGACAATCAAAAATAATCAAAATAAGCTTATAACTATGGTAATTGCGATCAATTATAATATAAATGCATTAGTCATGCTTAATTTTTTCCCAAGGGACAACAAATGAATTAACAAATTTATGTATGCTTTAAGCCATATTTGGGGGTTTTGCCAACTCTTTTTTTCTTGTGCTGTTCATGTCGAGGGCCATGGGGTTATTCGTCATACAAGATAGCGAATTTTCGCCATCTACTGTGTCAGTTACAGGAGCTGGAATTTCTGTTTATAAATACGAAGCAGCAATTTAGTTGAAACAAGCGAACTACCCGTCACGACCAGTTTGAAGCATCATCCATGAGTGTAAGCTACGTAGGAGAGCATTCTTGAGCGGCTATATAACTTGTATTTTGGTCACTTAGGCCTTATTAGCAAACATGCCTTAATACCTGCACCTACCTTACTTGGTCTGATGGAATAACTGATGTTTCAATACAATTTATGTAAAACATTCAGCAAAGTTACGGTGATCTGTTGCATGATCTAATAAACAAGATTTAGTTCCCAATAGATCTTTTAATAGAGTCAAAGATGTTTCAATACAATAACAAATTTACCAATAAAACTTACCTGCAATATCAAAAAAAAGCTGCTGTGTCCCATAATCTAATTAACAAGAGTTATTTCACAATAAATGTTTCAATAGAGTAAAAGATGTTTCAATACAATAATATTTACTTATAGAACTTACGTGCAACATCAAATAAATCTGCTGTGTCGCATACTAGTTTTAACAAGAGTTAGTTCACAATAAATATTTCAATAGAGTAAAAGATGTTTCAGTACAATAACAAGAGAATCGAATAAAATTTATTCGAATCATCAGACAAATTTGCTGCGTCACATATTCTAACAAACGAGAACACAACACACACACACACACACACAATACAAATATCAACAAAAACAATTAACATAAAAAAATTATAGACACAAATCCGTTCATAAGTAATGCTAATTAAATGTTATATGTTAAATTATATATGAGGTGCCTATAAAAGTAAGTACCTATTAGATCACTAATAATTTTATAGTTTAGTTTAAATTTTTATTTCATTATTTAAATGTATGTTTATTTCCAGGACACATGTGTAGGTTTGCAAGCACTTGGTGAATTTGCTAAAATTACTTACAGCGATGAAACGGACGTAACAGTCGTAACAACTGGATCCCTAGAAAAGGAAATCAGAGTTATCGAAGACGATAAAATGATTGTTAAGAGATACAAGATATCTGATGTCCCAAGCGAAGTCAATATTAAAGCTGAAGGTTCAGGCTGCATATTGATTCAGGTAAAGAAAAAAAAATGTGTATCGAAAAATCTTTTTGCTTGTAAATGGGTTTATTTGTTCTCAACAATGACATTTTTTGTTTTAAATAGAAAATTTTATAAAAACTTTGAAATAAAGATAGTCACTGGTCAATCTTGATCTCTCTACTATCTTTATCTTCGCAAACCTCAAAGTTTTTGTGAACTTCAGAATGACGTAGATATAGTTTAATGGCGAACTTTATCTGAGCTTCAAATTAGAGATCCTGTAATATTTTCTTCAAATTTTTCTTCCTAGACTTTGTGGTCTTTGACTCACTAGTTTTTCAAGTACAGTCGACCCGTTTCATGGAATAGCCATTTTGCAACGAAAAAATTCTAATAAAAGGGATATTCCCTTATTCGGTATCAAAATAATGCATTACAGCGGTTTGGTACATTGAAAATGTATTCCTCTTAACGTTATATTCTTTTAACCGATATTCTAATAAGCGGGCTCGACTCTAGTTCCAACCGGCTCTTAATATGAGAGTCGGTAATAAATTGTTTTATGCATGGGGGCGATTCTGTGTAAACTCGTCATTTTTCACACGAAATCTGTCCGGGCACGGTTTTTTGAAATGTTCGTATAATTATAATACTATTGCTCAGAAAATGAATCTATTACTTTGGTTTGAAAGAGGGCCAGTTGAAGTTTGTGTTTTTCTGATAAATCATGATAGGGGGTAAGTCCCCCGCCTAGTATAACTATGCAGGGGACTATGCCAGGTGACTGTGTTTTTGCTCTTTGTTGCGTAATATCTGCAAAACTATTGGAACATAATTTGTTATGAGACAACCTATAAATTTAGACACAAATCGTGGACATAATGACTAATATGTTTTATAATTAAATTAATTGACATTCATTAAATCACTTCCCGGAGGACTGTTTTCGCAACGACCCTGATGCATATTTTTATCACAAATGTGGCTCTCAAACTAAGCAAAGTAGCGTTTCAACACTTTTCTCGGCGATTTCGGCAAATTCACACTGATTACTTTAAACTTCGTGCGAAAAAGAATTTGCAAAAGTTATAGATTTTTCGTATTACAGCTTTGAATTTGTTGCAGGGGACTGTTTGAAAAAACTCCGGACAGAATTTACATGACAATTTTAAGTTTTAGAAATACGTAATTATACCTTATTTCATAAGAAAAATATAGCTTCATTATTCTATTTTTAGATATCAATTGCCAAATTTATGTAGTGTTAATAGGTTTTTTGAAATACTATCTTTAACAGTTAGACTATGGGATTGGGACAGTCAGGGGACTGTGTTTTTGGAGCTTAGATAATTTCTAGAAAAAAATATTAAATTGTTATCACTCCAAATACAATTGGGCCACAAAGTATTAATGCTTTACTTGTATTAGGAGCGATAATTACTTTATTACACTTTATTATTTTTAAAATACTCAGTCTGGACAGCCAATTACCAGTTTACAGAGAATCACCCGCATATTTAAATGTTGATTACTTTTGCATTGTAGTGCTACTACTTTGTTAACTTGGCTTGCTAAATGCAAGTTTCTGGATAGAAAAAATAGGCTTTTTACAGCTATTGTAGTTTGATAACATTTTTATTAGTAGGTTTAAAAATGCTTAGCACAAAACACGCTATTTGTATAATGTTAATCTTAAAATTCTAAAATATTTACTGAGATTTCCATTTGAAATGTTTAGGAATTTTCTGAAGCTTAAGTCCCCAAAACTGATTTCAAAAATATCTTAACTTAAAATGACAGAAATAAAAAATAAGCTTGGTGGAGGGAGGAATTGAGAACTTCTGAAACAAGATAGAATTACACATAAATGATATGTTTAGAAATTTAATGAAATCTATCACAATTTACGAAAGCAAATTTTAATAAACATTTTAAATAAAACTCTAACATGATTATAGTCACTCGGAATAAGTTTCTTAAAAGAGATGAATAGTTTTCTTATATTTACTCCATGTTTCCATGCATCTCATCTGACCCTACTGACCAAACTAATTTAATTACTTTTATACATGTTCTCGCAACTTATATACTGCAATTGATAGATAAAAGGCAGTATCTGCAAATTTTTCATTTTTAATTCCTTGCATTTGTATCACATATTTTACTTTATTGTACGACCTTGCTTATTTGCTTTCAGCCTAAAATAAACCAAGAAAAGCGGCAAATTCCAGCATTTTCTTATGTCAGTATGGAATTTAAAACGCGTTTCTTCAAATACAGTCGACGCTCGTTAGAACGACCACTCGTTATAACGACCACTCGTTACAAAGACCATCCTAATATAACGACCGATGAGAAAACCCCCGACCGTATTCCAATATACTCTATGTTCTACCTCTTATAGCGACCACTCGTTATAAAGACCGCTTTCTGTAATACCGAGGCGGTCGTTATATCGAGCGTCGACTGTATCTCAAAACCTCTTTTCTGAAGATACCGCTCTTAACCTTCCCACGGCAGAATCGTAGTCATGTTTTGTTCATTCTAAACAGTTTTAAATAAGCAATAGTGAATTTGGTATAAGGATACCGATTGTTCTAAAAGCATTGTTCTAAATAGAGGTACTTGTTTTTCTCAGAATGTTCTCCGCTACAACACACAGACTGCCCCAGAAAAGAAAATGTTCAACTTGGATGTTACCGGCAAGTGTTCCGACGATCGCTGCAAGAGAGGTGCAATTAAAGTCAGTGTAAGGTGAGAAATTCAAGATTTTTTTAAACGGTAGAATCCTAGTTTAAGGTCCGGGTTTGGCGATTTTGCTTAAAGTCGCCAAACAATCCAATCATCCAATGATAATTCTATGGTTGCCATTTTGCTTAAAGTCGCCAAACAATCCAATCATCCAATGCTAATTCTGTGGTTGCCAGATTTATTCATTTATCGCCGGACCTTAAACTAGGATTCTACCTTTTAAACTTTCAGAAGACTGTTTTGTAGAATTGGCTTTTTTATTGAAAGAGTAGCGAAAAAAGTCGTTAAACGTATCAAAATAAAGAAAGGGATTTTTTTTTTTCGTTTCATACCGTATTAAAATATTAATAATTTTTTCTTTGGAAACCATTAATTAACGAATTTAACCTTTCGAAACAGAAAGGCGAAAGATTGGATGAAAATAGTATATGTACGAAGTGGTTCCGACCCCCTATTATTTTCAGCCTTGTGCCAGTTATGGTTGAATGCTTGTTACACAAAGTTACTCAAAAGTCTAAAGAGTCATAAACATCGGTAGAACATCACTCATGTCGTAATACAGCTTAATTCTGTACCATTCTCTCACAGATGTTTTTCTGCAAAACATCTTCGAATCCCCGAAACTTCGCGAATATCAAACCACCGTGTAACAAACGTTCAATAATAAATGACATAAAATTGAAAATAAAAGGGGGCTATAATCACTTTCAGGCCACTCTGTGCAATTGGTGACTTCTCTTTGACCTATCGGGTGAACTGCTATTTAAGATTTTTAAAAACATTTCTGTTATACTTCCTCCGTCTTTTGGGACAAGAGTTTAATCGTTTCCCAAAGGAAAAAATGAATAATGTAAATTTAAAGTTATTTGTTCATAAAGTTAGCAAATTAATCTTGGGACTGAACTCAAGCATGTTTTAAAATCGAGGTATATAGATTCTTGAAGCTTTTTAAATCTTACTTCGATTCAAGGCATCGATTTAAATACTTTTCTTTTAACATACAATTGTTTGAACGGTATTATATCTTAACAGTTGAATAATATATAGACACATAGAGGAACGATCTGAAAAGTACTTTGAAGAAGAAATAATTACTTAAGTCTGCGAATAGGTAAAGTAAAATATATTTTAAAAATAACCCAAATTATTTTTAGCTTAAATTAACTAAGTATACAAGCCAAAAATATACTTAAAGGACCTTTAACATGCCATAATCATAAGACATGGACGCAAATTTTCTGCCTCTTAAAAACGCACTGACTGGGACCAGGTTTAAACCCACCACAAGCCTGTTACTTTATGAGGTCAACACCTTACCACTATACGCTATCTCTCAGTATACGTATTACCAACGCATCAAAAATAAGATTCAAGCTCACAAATAGCAAGGAAAATGTACCTCGTAGTTCTAATTTTTGAAACAACCCGTAGTGCATTGTAAAAGCTAATAAGACTTAGAACAACACACACAAAACTAAAGTAAACGCTGTAATGCGTTTCTCAAAAGAGAAACAGATATAAGTACCCCCCTTTTTACTTCCTTTTACGTAGTAAAGGAAGTGATCGCGAAAAAAAATCACTCAACTTTGAGTCTAAATTTTAATTTTGCTCACCCCCGAATGAATGTTCAGCAGTTTTTTCGACCTGTCAGCACGTGCATATGTACCTACCAACATATAAGCTGCCGAAAAATCCTTTTCAACCATCCCCGAGTTAATTACGACGAGTTTTCTCGTGACGTCTGTATGTACGTATGTGCCTATGTATGTATGTGGGTCGCATAACTCAAAAACTATATGCCGTAGAAGCTTCTAGCTTGGTATGTAGGCTCTGAGGATGGTCTAGTTGTGCACCTCCCCTTGTGGTTGCATTTGAATGTTCCCAAGGAGGTGTTTTACCCCTTTTTTGGGCTAAATCAGTGTTAATTTCAATGCAGACTCAAGTGATATGAATTGGCGCGTTACCACTTGGCGATATGTCGCCAAGTGTTTGACGCTAACTTGGCGACATATCGCTAAGTTGGCGACAAATTTGGCGAAAAAATTATTTTTTGAATTTGGGTTCAACTTGGCGCTATTGGCGATATTTTGCGAAAAATTCACTGAATGATATTAAAATCAGCAACATTTAGAAAATTAACCATTGTAAAATATTTTTTGCATTGTTTCGTGGCAGATTAGGGGAGTAAATATTTGAATTGTTACCTTGCTCACTCCAAGCACTTTTTTTAACACTTAAGGCAACTACTAAGAAATTTACACGTAAAAGGAAGTAGTGTGGGGTCCATACCAGATTTTTTTAAACTATCTTCCTTTCCTTTTAAAATTTAATCTCTTAACTTTGGAATAAATAACCAGTAATAATATATATCCTTACACAGTTACATACCAGATGGAAAACAAGCAGGAATGACAGTGGTGGAAATAAAAATGCAATCTGGAATCGTGCCTGTAAAGGAGAGTTTGGACGAAGTAAGTTTTTTTTAATTTGCTTGGTGAAAAATATCACGTGTAATCTAAAGAAGAGTTACATGGTAAAAGAAATTCACAAATTAAATAACTTAAGTCCAAGCCGATCACTCACAACTAATCGCAGATAACTATCTGAAAAATTACAACATATCGCTAGTGGACAACTAAACGCCGTGCCTTACATTGCGTACTTATACTATTCATTAATGGCTAAAACACTGCAGTACCTTACGTTGCATAAGCTTTTCACATATGGCATAGCTGTGCAATGATTAAAAAGAAAGTTAATGTTCATGACACATTTCTTCTGCGTTAGCACATATGTCCTTTTTACCATATGCTTACATTGCAGAATTTTTAAGTAATTTTTTTAATTTGATATTTTTTTTAACCCTACACTGCATGGTGTTGCTAATTGGATACATGGACAATTTGACCTTCTTATGAACAGCAGAATGCAGTCATAAGGCAACTCAATACATAAAAAGCCAGTATTGGGTATATTTAAAGCAATTATCACCATTTACCCTCCATACATGGCAGCACTGGTCTGTTACATGCTCTTAAATGAATCCATATGGATAGCTTTCAAAATCACTTAAGCTACCAAGTTTTGAAATTATTTTTTATAATGAAATATTTTTCTTTGTCTTTTAAAGAAACAGCACGAATAAAATAAACATTTATCTTTCGTTTAAGATGCGTTTTACATCAAAATAATTATTTGGAAAAAATCTAGGACACAATACATGTCTGTAGCCATTTGGCAACATTATGCAGTAAGCATTCAGAGAACACTTCGATACATCTCTGTAGTTCATGAAGTATGTGCTTTGTTTATGTTTCGCGCTAGCTTCTTTCTCTTTTTGGAAGGTATAAAATAATCATGAGGACCCAAAAGTGCTACTTTCGGCTGTTCTACCGTTTATTAGACTTCGCAAGTTCAATGCTTTCCTTATGTTCAACAGAGTGAACAAAAAAAAAATCAACAGGAAAAAGCCTTCAAAACGTGTTCATTTTAAATTTCAGTTAGCACAAACGTTGTGTTTACACGTACAAGTAAAATTATTAATAATTTTAAAATATAGTTTTTAAAAAAACTAAAAAATATGCTTTTACATAGGAATGCGCTGTGATCATCAAGGGTTTTCCTCTGATTTTCAAAACTACTGAATATCAGCACTTAAGTTCACATGCACTTATAATACATTAACGTGCAATACAGTTTAGCCTTTAGTATTAAAAGTAATATTAAATATATTACTTTTATATTTGCAAAAAACGTAAATTTTATCTTTTATTCAGAGTTACATATATACATACAAACAAACCCACATGTGAAGTTAATAAAAGCGTATCAAAAAGAGGGAGACCATTAGCTATGAAGGAACTAGTTACAAAAACCAAAAAAAAAAGAAAACTTGCGCGAGAGAACTTCCGAAAGATATCAGATTTGACAGAATTGACCATCGGAAAGAACACAGTACAAATAAACAATGATGTAAAATGTCAAAATGTAAAGGATTACAAGAGTACAGTGCACCTTCAATTCCTC
Source organism: Uloborus plumipes (assembly GCA_038373865.1). Lineage (NCBI taxonomy): Eukaryota > Metazoa > Arthropoda > Arachnida > Araneae > Uloboridae > Uloborus > Uloborus plumipes. The sequence goes on along the minus strand of JAXGGA010016628.1, from coordinate 11,984 downwards.
TATATTATTTTACAAAAAAAACTAATTTTAAGACTATCATTTAAAATCATTTTTATCTCTTGAATGCATGGTGTAGCCATTTGGCAACAAAACTATTTTTAATTAGAAAGTGGTGAAAATTTAGAGTTAAATTTTTTTTAATATTTTTCCATGTTTCTTATTACATTGACAAACACATATTTTTTTCTAAGAAAAATAAAAAATCATGCAGTATAGGGTTAAAAACACTAACAGATGTTTAGTCACATATTTTAGGTGTGTGAAAAAGTAATTGGTTGTACACTTTGATGCATAATTAAATATTTAAATGCTGTTGTAAAACTTGAAGTTGCAATTAAAATTGTCGTTCGTTACCATACAAAATCAATATGAATTCTCAAACTTTAAACTATATTATAGCGCCTAGAACCAACTTAATTTGAAAGCTTAAAAGGATATTAGTGATTATTAAATTACTGATAAAAAAACTGTATGGTAACGGACTTGACATTTGGTTACGGATTTGACCAGTAACTGACTTGACATTTTTAACCTAAATGTGAAATTATGGCTAGGTTGTGGAATTAAAAAATTGAACAATAATACGCATTTTCTTAGAGTTGTTTAATAAACAATATTTAGGGGTAAAAGTTGAGAAAAAGTAAAAATTAATGCTAAAATCTTTGGGAACAGACTTGACAAAGAATAAAAATACACACATGGAAGAAATACTTCTCAACTAAAAAAAAAAAAAAAACACAAAGGAAAGAACTAGTTACGTCACTAATTTGTTAAGATAACTGAATACGTGTTACCATCTTGACTGCAATAAATACCTTTTTTAGCTAAAATAATTTTAGGGTAACGGACTTGACAAAAACTGCCGGACAAAATATTCATACATTTCTTAATGAAAAAAATTACTATTATCAATATTTATTATGAATATCATATACTAATAGTCAATATATAAAAAAAAATTGTTGTATATACTTTTTTATACAATTACGTATATAAAAAAATAGTTAAACTTGCGAAAATTGGAAGTGGACAAGCGTTTTTGCCTTGATTCTCATTTTTAAAGACTTATATAAAAATAAATAAATAAATTTCTATAATTTTTTGAGTGATAGATTTTTTTTGGCGGGATATTTCTTGCAGAATTTAAGCAAATTTTGAAAATGACCCATATATTTTTTTATTTTTCAGATACTGACTGATAAAAAGGTTGGCATCCAGAGGGCGGATGTTGAAGATAATTCCGTTATTTTGTACTTCAATGAGGTAATTTTCTTAGTAGTTTTGCTTCTTAACCGTTTACCAAAGTCTCGAATCTGTAATTGAATATAATCACAGATTTTCAATCTCAAGTTGACGTACCTTATTTCTGTACTTCAGACTCAGACTAACGTAAGTCCATTTTCCTGATTTTTCAGGAGCAGGCGAAAACGATTATCTGATGCATGAAAAGGATGGGACTTGCAATCTTTTAACGCTGCTAAATAATTGCGAAAGAATTTCTTGTATTGAATAATGGTCTCATGGGTCGATGCGGAATAAGATTCTACATACAATGCAATAATTAAATGAAAATCGCCATTTTTAGACTTACGTCATTCTGTTTCTGAAGTATAGATTTAATGATGACACTTTTGTTAAGCTGTAATTCTGAGTACAGTTTATTTAACTTGAAAGCTCTAACTTGAGGGAAGTTAAATGAACTAATTTACATTTCGTGCAACATGGATCAGCCGAAGTTAAAAAGTAAGCTATTTTTTGGTGGACTGTTTACAGTGAAATAACATAATTACATAAGTAATGGGCCGAAACTATCGTCGAGATAGACAGGCTCAACGGAGCTGCCGAAAAACAACCAACAACCTGGGCCAAAAGTAGAAAAGTGAGAATAAAGCAAAATGGCGGAGTTTAAATGTATCCCGCAATTCTCATATTCGTGGCGTTTGACGTGATCTTGCTGCAAAAAGAGAAGGACGAATGAGATTAAATACATGCAAATTATGCTACAAATACTTATTGGAAAAACAAGTTAACTCAATTCTTTTTGAAGTCTCCTGACTTACAAGTATACATTCTTTTGGAACTGTTGATCTGGTAAAATATGATAAACACTGCAAATCTTAAAACACTTTTTAACGCTTTTTTAACTAGGACACTTCTTCCTTTTTTAGAACACTTTGAAGCACACGTTTTTGGAACAGTTTTCAGAACAGTTCTAGGAATATGCAGATGCACGCTTCAGAGCTCCTATTAAGTTCAGCACCCGTTTTCAACACCTTTAGGAAAGCATACGAGAACATTTTCCAAACACTGATACAAGTTCCTTTTTTTTTCAAACACTTAGCAACAAACTTTTTGTTGTATTTTTTAGACCTATTACGGTTAACTGTTATTTTTTTTTTTCAAACCCTTTAATTGAAATGTTCGAGAAAAAGGAATTGTCGTTCTTGTTTTACGCGAATAACCATCAAAAACGAAAAGGCAAAAAATGCGGCGGTTTTGTTTTTCAATTAAAAGACCAAAATCTGAAAGGGGGATAGATGATTTTACTTCTTCCTCAAGTGTGCGAAAGTAATTGCGTTTATTGAAAATGCAAATTATACTACCAAACTTCTTCATGTTTTATTTTCAGCATAACTTCAGATTATAAAACCTGTACGTTTTGTGCTACAAAAAAATTTGTAAATAATTTAAATTTTAATATATAATAAGATATGTTCTGAAAAATGCTGTAAAATGAGTGAACATTCCCTTGCAGTCACTACAGCAATCAGAATTTACTTTATGTGGTTTATAAAAGTCCTTACATAAACAAACAAATATATATTAGGATTGGTAATATAACTAAAAACTAATGTATCTAGGTGGTAATATACCCCCCCCCCCCTCTCCCATCTCTTCTCCCCGGATTATGTACATTGAACAGAAATTATTTGACCCTCTGGTATATTTTCTCGACAGTGTGAGGACGGATTTTTTAAAAACCAGAACCTCCCCTCCCCCTTTTTTTTTTTTTTTTTTGAAATACTAAACACTGGTCTGAACTTGTGCTGCGTTTTTCGGTCTACACATGATCTATTAATCATAAAGCATTTTATCTGAAATTTATAATGGTTAACTGAAGTTCAAAATTTACACATTGCTCTTTGCAAAAACTAATTCTTTTTCCGATGTTTTATGGCAATATTTAACACCTCATAATTTTATTTATAGATGTCGAATACAGCAACAGTGTTTTCATTCGAAGTTGAGGAAGTAATTGAAGTCGAGAATGCACAGCCGGGAACAGCTAAAGTGTATGAGTACTACGCGAAAGGTATTTTAATTTTATTAACAGCTTTTAAACTCTTACGACTTATGATTGAATCTCTATTGATGTATTTATTGACCCGTAATTATAGGAAAAAACGTTTTTCTAACCAAAATTTAGACATGATAGGTTCACATTTATGCAAAACAAAATGCTCCTTTATAATAACATTATTTTCCTTTTGTTCTTTTTTCTTCTAAATAATTGATTACATTTGCAAAAAATATTTTTCATCAATTAAATTTTTCTGAGTTTTGAAATTTATTTATTAAGATTGAAAAATAGATTAAACTTTTCGACTGAAGGCATAAAACTTTTCTTGAACTTTCCGAATGATTTATTATACCAATGTTCTTTCAAATCAGATTTCACTGTTTACACAGCTGAAATTTATAAAATGACGCGAAGCAAACTGTGCCTGTAAAAATATATTTTCTATGTTTCTTTTATGAATTTAAGTGAACCTAAAAATTTATATAGCCGAGTATAGTATCGTGCAGAAATAATATTTCCTATTACTCCTACAGAAAATTCTGCATCAACAAGTTACACCCTTGAAAAGTGTGAAGAATCAAGTTGTTCCAACTGAATGGGGAGATATGTCTACAGTTTTAGAACTTTAAACAAGAAACAAGCCACGAATTCAATTGATGAATAAAAGTGAGAGAAACTGAAACAACAGTATTTCAATTCAACGCACAGCTTTCGAGCATTTTTTTCAAGAAATATTTTACAAGAATTTGCAACAATATGCAAATTTCAAAAATGTTCATTCCTGTCAAACTATTAAAATTGTAACTGTCATCCTACAAGGAAAATAAAACCCTTAAAAATATTTTTGTCCAAGCCTCAAGGAATACTAGTGGTACCAGCGCTGTTTCAAGGACAAATAGTTTCCTGCCCCCCCCCCCCTCTATGCACACACACACATAAAAATAAAGCTGATTATCAGAACACAGTACGATGAACTTTGGCCTGGTCACCAAATTCGCGCTATTGACCGTAATGGACGTATTAATGAATGGAAAGGAAGATTTTTTAAAACATATTTTGATTATTGCATAGTTAAACATGTAATCTTCATAAGAATTGAATTGAAACCTTTGTGCTTGAAAAATCAAACAGGAATAATCAACGTTTTAGCTCACAAAGTTCGCAGACACATGTTTCGAGGTTACAAGAAATCCTTTTTGCAATGCAACGAAACTTAAGCTTTAGGATGAAAAGTCAACCGAGAAAGCAGCTTTTCTCGGATTTTTCATCCTTCTGACTTCTGATGTCTAAGATTTTGCTGAGAATATTTTCTTTATACCTAGGCAAAAATTAAAGTTTTATGCTTGCATTGTCACCACGGTTGCTCCTTTTTCTTCATGGAGCATTTAAAGTTGTTTTGACGAGGTTTTTAATAGGAATTTTTGTATTATTTAGCTTTTTTTTTTTTTTTTTTTTTTGTCGGGGCCTTATTTCACTTTTAACGGCATGATTCAATTATTCAGATGATAACTTTTCAGTTTAATGTAGTATTAGTCTTGTTCCAATGCTTGCTTCGATTTATTTTTTAGAGAGAAAACACTACATGGTATCGCCAGAGTTTTGATAAGAGGGCAACAATATAAAAAATAAAAAATATCCATTAAAAATATCATCATATATGTATTCATCATGTGTGATTCATCATATGTGTAAAATGAGCGACAAAAAGAAGGGACGATTTCGATGTTGGGAATCTGACAAACTCTCACGTTTCGTGTCAAATCTTTGTCACCAATGCATGCTGGAGGGAAATCTTTCCTTCGCAAACGTAAGCATAGGGTTAGTAAAATAAATAATTATCGCCAAAAATTTAACGACAGCACCAGATTCCCAATTGTCGATATATCCCAAAAAAATCATTGCACTTTGGTATAATGCAAATATAGAGACGATTTCTAGAATTGGGAATCTGACGCTCTCTCTCCATTGGCCTTAATACAGCTAATAACAGAGATGACGAAAATAATCACGTGGTTAACTTCATTAAACTTCCTTTATTTTTATCCAATAATTTGTAATTTTCTAAAATGAGCGAAGCCTTGCCAATAAATCGCTATTTAATAGAGTACAGCCTTAGTGAAAATATAATTCAATGCTTTTGCGTTAAGGCACGAGATTTTTTGAGTGCGCTTCATATCGGCAGGTGCAATATTTTAAATTCAGTTCGTAAGATTCTTGACTTGCAACTAGCTTTGTAAAACCAGAATTGAGATATCTGATAGAAACTGAAAATGGAGAAGGAAATTATGCCTGAAACGTGTGAGCATTGTGGCGGACATTGTACGAAAGCGGATCAAATAGTCGATGAAATTATAAAGGAAGGGATGGCGAGTATGCGTATAGAAGATATTGACGAAAATGCACCAAGCAGGAGTGATATTGAACTTGTGCCGTATGAAATCTCAAACGACGCAATCAGCATGAAATCAAATGAAAGTTTAAAAGATACTCTTAGTGAGGAATCGAATGAGAGCCTTCATGAAACGTTTCATGAGAAATCAAACGAAAATTCGCATGAAGCATTTAATGAAAAATCTAAGGAACTCTTGAATGATAAAGATTCAGCTACTACAAGTGCGTCTGAAGACTTAAGAGAGCAAACAAGGGAAGACGTAAGTGAAAAGAAATCGGGGGAAATTTTCTGCGAATGTGGAAAAATGAAGAAAATTGAAGCTAAGATTGATTTTGAGGATTTTCAACCACCTTCGGATCATCTAGCTGAAAAAATAGTTAAAGAAGTTGAGAGTTGCTTTGAAGATTTTAATTTGATGAAGAACAGCTTTCTGTTGAAACACATCCGGCGAAACCGGGAGGGTTATGTGAGTCTGAAGCTTATTGCGTCTTTCAGGAAAGTTAAAAGTCTTACAAGAGATTGGAGAGCGGTTACTTATAGCTTAGAAGGATCGGAAAAGCTTCAAATGAATAAAGAACGAACGAAGATCAGGCGAGTGATACCCGTTCCTAAGATCGAAGATACCTCTTTTGGGAAAACAGTCATTGTATTTGACCTTCTTGAGAATTCGACGAGTGAAAGCCTTAAACAGCTTTTTGGGAAACATGGGAACGTCGTCCAAGCAGATATACTGAAGCAAGGATCTAGATGCTGTAACGTTTACCATAAGAGATGTCTTGCCTTCTATCAAGAAATCGCTTCGAACGTGTTCGGCATTGTGGAGTATGAAAAGTATGACGATGCAGTAAGGGCAATTAAAGAGGGGGAAGGAAATATGCAAAAGGAAAACAAACTGAAAGTTGTTCCACTGATGCCTTTGCCATACAGGAGGAATCAAATGAGACAAAAATCCTCTCAGCGTTGGAGAAGAACGAACGAAAGATTTAAGCACCGAATTGAAGTACTTGAAAGCAAAGCAGCAGACGAGAACATTGTCTTGGATAAGAATAAGGAACGTGTTGACCAGAATATATTGCGGGAGCCAAATTATTTTAGAAGAGGTTATTTCCGAAGACCATTCAGGGGCGGCAAACGAGCGAGTATGACCGATTTGTTACCTGGGAAAAGTTTCGAACGGAATTACAGCAATGATCATAATTTGAAGGCAAATTTTCAAAACAGGGCCCTGGAAGTCAACTGTGATGTGCACAGGAATTCTCATTTGCCAAGAGAGCCTCTTCGTTCCGGTCCTTTCAACAAAGGTCGATTCGAACCATGATTCGCAGACAAACGAAGATGTTTTTTGAGCTTAGAATAGCTCGGTTTTGAGATCAGATAAATTCATCTTAAAGAGATCTTTGTAGCTCAAAAGCTTACGTTAATACGAAAAGGACTTCAAAATTCATCGAGTAGAGCTCAGGAAATCTAAATTGTTATCTACAGAACTGTTTGAGAAATGTGCATTATTGCAATTTTTTGGCGACTAAGAAGAAAAAATGCTTGTTTACGTATGAAGTATAATACTGGGTTAATTATACTCTAGCAATTTCAATGCGTGAAGAAAAAATTTCATTTCAGATTCTCTGCAAAATTGTCATTCAAGATTTTTCAAACCAAGCCATGATAGCATGGAAAAGTAAAATTGAACTTTGGCGGTGAATAGAATTGAAAATTTGCATTTGTAACTTTACAACACTTGTTTGGCGACATATTATGCATCAAAAAACCTTTTATATTTGGCACAACTTTTATTTTACATTATCTTTCAAATTTTCTTTCCGTTTGCAGCAGATGGAAATTCAATAGTCCTAGTTAAATGTATTTGAATAAATTATATTTGGCAACAAAATTTTAATTTTTAGGTCTGAAAGATTTACAATTATTGTATTTGATGATTATCCGAAATGACTTTCTGTAAAAAAAAAAAAAAACCGAAAGGGCAACTAAAATTCCACACAATACTAGCGTAAGAATCAATTGAGATCATAAAAGTATAAAAATCAAGTTTCATAAACACACGGTAAAAAATATAAAAACAGCCAGGCATTTCTTGAAAAAAAATGGTTTCTGTGATCATGTTTTGGTGATTGCTTTTCCGAGTTTTAACCAGCTCGAACGATTGCCATATTTGGAGGTTTTTGGTCTTAAATGGCACTAAATTCGGACTAAACCTGGGGAATCGTTGAAACGCGGAACATGCCAAATCGGCGAAAAGATTGCACATTGTTGATAGCTGTTGTCAGTTTTGATCCTCCAAAGTTTTAATGGTCATTTTCATATTAGCTAATGACTTTTTTTCTTTGTTATTATCATTATTTAGTGGATTATTTTGTATTTTTATAACTTAGTTTCATTGATTAGCAGATTTTTTTTTTCACTCTAATGTAGCGTTTAGACTTGTTTAAAATCCTGTTTGGTTTAAAAACTAAACAGAATTCAAATTTCAAATATATTGATTTTGGCAACGCTCGACAAGCAGATAAACGCTTCGTTGTGATTATTTTGGCGAAATTTTTGAAAGTTCCACGTTATAACAATTCTCTCCGCAAACCTGGATTAACCAATGAGCAGATAACACTCAGTCTATTTCTTCTCAATGATTTTAACTGATTGCCTACATTTTGAAAATAAGTGCCACCTATTTTTACATCAGTAATCGGCAGCAGAAACGGTGTTTCATATTAATTGATGAGCTTGGCTTAATATCGTCTATAACCAAAACGTAACCAAATATAAACTTTGAATTTGTATTGGAAATAATTTAAGCACTGTACTGGTTAAATTCAATCTCCCCAAAAACAACAGTGTTGTAAAAAAATACACCGCCAAGAAAACCTTAAATACTCAGCCTTAAAAAGTTATGATATCGAGTTTTCCGCCAAGTTTGTGCCAAACTACAACTAACCTGTATGTATTGTTCTTTTAAATTGTTTTCAGTCCTGCCAGGCGGGAAGTTTTTACTCATTAAGCAACCACCTCACAAGACAAAACTTCCCGCCTGGCAGGACTGAAAACAATTTAAAAGAACAATACATACAGGTTAGTTGTAGTTTGGCACAAACTTGGCGGAAAACTCGATATCATAACTTTTTAAGGCTGAGTATTTAAGGTTTTCTTGGCAGGGGATTTTTTTACAACACTGTTGTTTTTGGGGAGATATCACATGTTTTTGCATTAATATTATTTCTTTGCCTGTTTTTTTTTCTCTTCAAAATTTACTTTGCATATTTTTTTTCCCTTCAACATTTTTCTTGGCTTTCCGACATATGTGGTTTTCTTGGCGGCATGCGTTTGGTGCAAAAGTTCAAGGATCTTCTTCAGTCTAGGATAAATTTGAAATCAATCACAATGTACCACCCGAGCCGACGCAAAACAAAGCTAGTTGCTAAAAATACTACGATTAAGGCAGGGATTCAAGTGAAACAGCACTGCGATCGCTTCGAATGCAATCGCTACTGGAAGTGAATTACATTATCATCAGCTTAACTTGGCACTGACGTCACTACGAGCGGATCCAATAAGAGCTCACAAGCAGTCGGCCATCTCCTCTTATTCGCCAAGTAGGCTGTGACGTTTTATCTAGCTCGTTTTTCATAGGCAAACGTCACGATGAACGTTCTAATGTAATTCATTTCCAGTATCAAGTAACGTTCTAATGTAATTCATTTCCAGTAGCGATTGCAGTTTGCGATAGCCTGTTTCACTTGAATCCCTGCCTTAATTAAAAGTTTAAAAAAAAAAACAACCCTTACTGCCGATCTCATATTAAAATGAACTAAATTGAAGATCCCTTTTAAAAGCCTTATGCAATAAAATCAATTACAAATATTTTATTTGTTAACAAATAGAAACTGGCAACAGATGAAATTATAAATCATTGAGTTTTCTTTCCTCGTCGCCCAACAATGACAACATAAATGCTCAGATGTTGAACAGAGCTAGTAGATAGAAATCGGACCAATTTTAAGCATTAATAACTCCGGGGTGCGATGACCCCGGGGGGTAAATTTTGGGAAAACGTCCTCAATGTCTCATCGAGAATATTCATACCAAAAATCAACACTAAAGACCCCCGGGGAGAAAAGATACGGAAAATAAAAACGAGGGGGGAGGGGGTGGGGGTCGAAAAACCCCCTATGCCGAGCTTTGGGACAAAATAAATGTGGGTGCAAAAGCAGAGCTCAATCCGAGTTACCGTTTAGTCTGGACCCCTGTCAAACAATTTTTAAAAAGTGCGAAAAATAGCGATTTTATAATCTTTATCACCCCTCCCCCTGAGGGTCCTGGATGTTTTGCTTTAGTATGTGCCGTCAGGGGCCGCTGGAGATTGAGTATACCAAAAAAGAACTCTAGGGATCTTTATGGGGCTGAGATACAGAGGGGTGAAAACCCCGGTTTGGTTACTCGTGTAAACAGTCCTTAGTCGCTCTCTTACATTTTTCTTGGCGACGGAAATTTCTTGGCGGCTTGTATTTAGTTTTCTTGGCGGGGCGGGACGCTCCCGCGTCCCGTGATAAAACCTTTTTTATTAGCCTACTTTCCCGTTAAAAATAAAAGAAAGACGAAAAAAGCATTAAAAGTAGCTTAATGCAACTAAAAAATATCGCCAAGTCCAAAAAATATCGCCAAATTAAAAAAATATCGCCAAGTCCAAAAAATATCGCCAAGTTAAAAAAATAAAAAGGTAAAATGAATATCGAAAAATTAAAAATTTGAAAGTAGGGTATTGAGATGGGGAATTTGTGTGTCGGTCGGTCGGTCTGTCTGTCCCCCCCTAATAACTTTTGAATGAACATTCCGATTTGGACAAACTTTTTTTTGTTGGAAAGATCTCGGCGAGTACAGCTCATTCCCATATTTGATTTTTCGATTTGAACAATTTTTGGTTCAACTTTGAACCGTTCAAACAACCTGTCCCGCGATGCTAACTTTTGAGTGAACAGTTCGATTTGAACAAATTTTTTTTCGTTCGAAAGATCTTTTCAAGGATACTTCATTCCCGTATTTACATTTCCGATTTGAACAATTTTTCGTTCAACATTGAACCGTTCAAACAAGCTGTCACCCCTAATAACTTTTGAATGAACAGTCCGATTTAAACGAGCTTTTTTTTGTTCGAAGCATCTCGGCAAGGATACTTTATTACCGCATTTAAATTTTCAATTTGAACATTTTTGGTTCAACATTGAACCGTTCAAGCAACCTTTCCCCACCTAATAACTTTTGAGTGAACCGTCCGAATGGAATAAACTTTTTTTTGTTCGAAAGATCTCGGTGAGTACAGCTCATTCCCATATTTGATTTTTCGATTTGAACAATTTTTGGTTCAACTTGGAACCGTTCAAACAACCTGTCCCTCGATGCTAACTTTTGAGTGAACCATCCGATTTGAACAAACTTTTTTTTGTTCGAAAGATCTTATCAAGGATACTTCATTCCCGTATTTACATTTCCGATTTGAACAATTTTTCGTTCAACATTGAACCGCTCAATCAAGCTGTCACCCCTAATAACTTTTGAGTGAACAGTCCGATTTAAATAAACTTTTTTTTTTGTTCGAAGGATCTCAGCAAGGATACTTCATTACCGTATTTAAATTTTCCATTTGAGCATTTTTTCGTTCAACATTGAACCGTTCAAGCAACCTTTCCCCACCTAATAACTTTTGAGTGAACCGTCCGAATGGAATAAACTTTTTTTTTGTTTGAAAGATCTCGGAGAGGCTTTCCCATACATTCCCATATTTCGCTTTTTGATTTGAACCATTTTTCGTTCAATATTGAACCGTTCAGAAAAAAAAATTAACATTAGCGTCTACGGGGAATTTAAGTTGAATGTTGATCCTGAACTTAAAGTCGGATTTCCTTCAAACTAACTTTGTAAGAAAATGGTTTTGATAAATAATGTTTGTAAAGTACTTTCTGAGTAATCTTCTGTGAGGACTCTGATTCCGACTCCGACTCCGCAAACGTGGCGGAAATGCAGGCTCAGAAAAAAAATGACTGACTGTGCAGACGATTTTTCGTTTATTTATTCATTTGTTTTATTTTATTTATTATTATTATTATTATTTTATTTTTTTTTTTTTTTTTTTTTGGCAGACGATTTTTTTTGTAACAAAAATTTTTCATTCACGATTTTATTCTATATTTATATTTAACAACTGACAACGGATTAAAAGTGAAATTCGAGACATTTTATTTACGGACGAGTTTTTTTTTTTTTTTTTTTCTTTCTTTGATAAAATACGTT
>JAXGGA010016627.1:0-26257 GCA_038373865.1 Uloborus plumipes | reverse complement strand
TTGTGCGTTCCGCATAGCATGGACGCTTTTATGCGTCTTATATGGCCCCTGTATGTGGCCATGAGAGATTCCCTTTTTTTTTTTAGAACTTCAATTGGGATCGACATTTCTCGCGACAACCAATCCCATGCATCATACACTTTTTGTTTGTTTTTATGATCGTCGTGCTTTGGATCCCAAATGATGGCTTCGTGTTGAAACAATTCTAGAAAACTCAGTTCTAATGTATTATTCCAAAATCCAGCCATTACAACCCGAATAACAGCGAAAACAAAACAATACGTAAGTCGAAAGTGCCTGAAATATTCAAACAAAGCAAAACGGGGTTTTGCGCGGTCTATAGATGGCGCAGCAGTAGCTGTCTCGTCCCTTTGACTCCGGACGAAAAACCGACAGCTTGCCGAGAGGTCAGGAGACGAGAGAAGGGGGGGGGGGGAGTGTCCCCCGAGGGAGGGCGAGGGACCCCTGCACATTCTCGCTCTTGCTCTGTCACGTGGTCTCTCGCGAGGGCCTCGGAAGATTGTAGACCCGGTGTAGAAGAAAGGGTTGTGGCTATGGGGGCTGTAACAACCCCCTTGTCCACAAAGTTCGACTCGGATACAAGTTATTTGGATCACCATTTTGGAGGTAAGTTTTTATACAGTTGTATTCATGATTGTTTATCACATAACTACATCAAAATAATAACAAATTTTTCATTGCATGCATGTGTCCGAGTCCCATGTAACATATTTGGCCCTGAACAATGCACTCACAATTCCCCCCTCCCTTCCCTTACATTTATACACTCATATTTAAACAGTGACTCCAGAATAGTCAACTCAGTTAATGATTCCCTCTCTTCCTCCCTTAAAACTTGTTCAATTTATGTTGTCCCGATTTAAAGCAGGTTTCCGACTGGGCTATGGCCTCGCATTGGCCTTGTGTATCTTACCCTATATGTTGATAGTCTTTTTCTGTTTTTGAAATATTACTTTCATGCTTGGGATATACAGTAGAATCCCAATTTTATTTTGTCCGCCAGACCAGTGATAAGAAGCGTACCAAGTAAGAAAATGTAATATCAGGGGTGGGGTTTGATAATCTAAAGCAATATGTTTTAAAATTGAAATTCATCTGGCAAACTAGTTGTAAAAATGTAATAAGTTAATCTGACATTGAGAGAACTCGTAATGTGATAGACATATGTGATATTGACTTCTGGAAGAATTTTAAAAAGAGTCACTACCAAAAGCTTTCGTCATCAGTTATTGCGCAGGAAGATCAGAATGGACGATTAACAACTATTTAAACAACTATGACCATAGGCGGCTCGTACAGAGGGGCACTTTCAGAAGCATAGGGACCTTGCCCCCTCACTTTTCAGAGTTAAAAAGTAATGATCAATTGAAAAATATTTCTTTTTCCTCACTCTGACTTTCATTTCTGTATTGCAGTACGCTGTGTCGTGTCTTCTTCGGTAACGATCGAAAAATGTCGGAAATTTCATTTAGTTTAACTAGAAGAGGAGGAAAACTTCTTCAACATAAGAAATATTATTATCATCTGAGTTACTCTTTGAAAAATAAAAGTTATAGGACTTGCGTGAAAAAACCACACTGCAAAGCCAGAGTATGCTTTACAAGATAACGAATTCTTTAGAACCAACGGGTTTCACAACCATGAGCCAGATCTGAAGAAATCAGAAAAAGACAGCTTCTTAATAAAGTTAAAGGATGAAATAAAAGTAAATGCCACTGTACCGGTGCCAAGGATATACAAGTTTAAATTGCTATTTTATTCTAGACAAAATCATTTTGCAATGTAGTTTATTTTGGGGAATACAATCATCTTGCATTTTTTAATTACGTTTACGGTTTTTATAACAATTTGCCTGCAGTAAATTTATGCGAGAACAGGAAAAAAATATTTTAATTTTACTTTTTTGGTCTAGACTGTATTCGGAACGCTCTGTACCGCACAAAATAAGAGGGTAAGACGCACAAAAATACAGAGTTCATTTTTTTCCATACTTTTCTGAATCACCCTAATGTACAGTAAACCCTCATTTTACGCAATGGTTATGTTTCATGAAAATGCTGTGTAACTCAAAACCATTTAAACTGAAACATAGTAATAGTATTAAAATAGTGGTCAGGTTCCATAGATAAAGGAAGTACTTTATTCTAGTAGTAGACAAATATCTGTTAAAATTTTAATTTATAATAATATTGACACATATGTACAACGTGCATAAAGAAAATGTGAATAAAACTTAGTGTTTATAAAAAAGATCTGGTTGTAATAGTCTTTATAGGCATTAATGCATCAATGATCACTTATGTCACTTCTATGACAGGATATTTCTTCACAAACAAATCAGAAAGATCATTTACCATTGTCAAGGAATGATTCAAAATGTTCAATGAAATCTTTTGGTTGTCTCATCCATGTTGGTATCCTCGTTAGTTTGATTTAAGTAAAATGGAACTAATGAGACAATTATTTATTGGTTTTGAATCTTATGGTTAGTTAAAAGAGACAAACTTCATTAATTTATACAGGTTTAAAACAAATTACTGCTAAAAAGACTACACTTCCGATCCATACCATATGGTTTGTGGTATCTTGTTCTTCATATAAGGTAGACTGATTTTAAAGGTACCTTGGAGTTTGTTTAAATGAGGTTCGATCGTACATGCGTCCAATATTTGAGTGTCTTACTGTTCATCTAGAAGTTTTTTTTTAAATTAATTTAATTCTTAATTTAGTATTGTTTATATATTATTTAATTGATTTTTATGACTCATTTATGTTATTTATTCTTGTATAAATGTTTCAGAATTGCAAAGAATCACTTTCAATGCAGATGTGAGCTTCAAAGAAGAAAAAACCCTCGGTAAAAGATTATTTGTGCAAGAAGTTAAAAGGACAACTTCTGTTTCAGTTGCAAATAAACTTCTAGTTAAGTAAAGAGCAGTATTTTTGAAGAAAACAATGCCCGGTGGATCATCTTCTATGGATGACCAGGAAATGAAAAATTGGCATTCTATGAAGTGATGTTTCCAGTCGAAAACTAAAAGCACATTTTTCGCCATGCTTAGTCCTTAGTGCATGACAGAAATTGGTTGGAGATTAAAAATATAATGTAATCAAAGTGTTCAATATGCAAGATTTTCTGCAAGATTTTCAAAGAAAGTATATGCACATTACATATTCTAAAACTAATGATCTGAGTTAATTAACTGTTATATAGGAAAAAAAAAAGAAATAATGCAATTTGTTTTTTAGTGTAATTGAACATTTTTTTACCCTTGTATTAACAGTGTTATAAAATTAAATATTTTACATTTTTTTCTCACTTTTACATGACACAATGAATTTATCTACTTTAAATGCTTATTCTATAAATAAAAATCACCTATTCTAATTAGTTCTTTATGCCTAATAATGTTTTAAAGTTTTACATCTCCAGATACACAATACATTAAAGTTCATCTTATTTGAAATCTGTATTGAATTATATTTCAGAAGTTAATACATCATTAATATTCTAAAATTTATGTGCTGTTTCAGCACAGAAGATAACACATTTCATTTTTGATGAAAAATAGACCCACTGTCTAAAAAAAAAGTCTTGTCAAAAATAAAAAGATTTTTTTTTTAATTTTATCAGGAAAAAATTATCAGGAAAGGACATTAAAATTAACATAAGTTTCACACTTTCAGTATCCCCCCCCCCCCTCTTTGGTAAATAAATAAAAACTTCTTATCTTTAAAAGTGCAAACCTGAAGCGTTTGATTAGTTGGAATGAATAAACAAACAAGACGCTAATTACGAAAATGTAGTTAAGACTAATCAGTTCAAACAAAAGACCACGTGTAATAAAAATAACTAATAATAAGTACAACACATTTTTCAGAAACTCAACAACTTATGAACTAAAATAGCAACAATTTTATCAGTTAATGCAATAATGAAAACAAAAAAATAATTTTATAATAAAATTAACAGATCAAGCACGTAATGATAATGCACGCAGATCAAAAGCTCGAAATGAAGATCGCCAAGGAAACTCGCCAAATACGTAACTTCCGGTGTACTTCCGGTACGATGCAGAAAAGTAGAAGTTTGACATTGTGGCGCTTCCCTATGGGGCTTGAGGCTAGTGCAGAATAATATTATAATGAAATTAATATTTGAAATTAATTTAGTTATAGTTTAATAATGTCTTTAAAAAGTTAAGAGTTGATTAATTGTATTTATTTTATTAAATATATTTTTTATTGATATTATTTAAATTCCAAAGGAAAATTTTGCTATCTGTGGTAATAATGATCTTGGTTAGCTGTAACCGAATTGTAACTAAAAACTTCTGTTTTGTTTCTGGCAATGGGTAAGCCAGTCTATGTTTTGACCTCACGTGTGTGAGTAGAGTGTGGTACTAGTGAATAAACAGGAGATATAAAATGAGCTGCAAGATTCCATTCTTCCGATTCTTAACTTACGTCTCAAACCCAACACGGCTGACTTCTGAAACGAGCGCCTGCATCCTAGGATAGGAATTTCACTCATGTCGCATCGGATTGGATGGCAAGAGCACGTGACTTCGTGATGTATTCTGTTTGTTTTGTTGACCGCGCGAAGACTAAATACGTTTAGGATTATCATGCGGCTTGACGTGATAGTTAGTAATTTCGTGCAGAATTATGGATTGTGTAACTTTTGACAATGTGTGTGATTGAATTAAAACTTCGAGTTCAAAATGTAAGCATTTGAATAAAACTCAAAGTATTTATGTAGAATCTAGTGGCAACAAAGAGTTTCCCGCCCTTCTAACGCCGCCCTCTGGCGAGCGCGTCGGAGTTTGTGTAGGAGCCGACTGAGTAAGGTGTGACGAATAGTGCTGTAACGTTTTGTGTTCGTTTCAATTTGTTTGTGTGTTAATAAATTGTGTGTTTAAAGTGAAGGCCTCGTCATTAAGAACTCTCCCCCCCTAGACAACACCCTGCCAAAATCCCACATTTATTCTTTAATGCAGTGTACTTTCTAAAATCTTGGAAATCAGCTTGGAATCAACTACTTGATGATTTTAGGAATTTCAGGTCACTGATTTGTTTACATTTTTCTGATGTTAAATTGCATATGTATCGAAATCATTTTTTAAAACACTCTTTATGAAGATATGTAGCAGTCAGTATTAATTTTAGCGCGCAAGACTTCTTTTAACATTTTAATTATGCTTTTTTATTTATATTTAAGCAGAGACCGCGCAAAGGATTTTAAGTTGTTAGCCAGTAAATAAGCCAAATTTCAAAAGTCTTAGCCAAACTTCGAGAGTTTTAATCAAAGAATTTTAATTGTTTGTTTTTTTAATGTAATAAGTGTATTTTTGCCCCAAGTGAAAATTTCTGACAATTTTCCATTCGCCAATACTTTAGCTAAATCAGAATTTTTTTCGCCGAATTTTCTATTTTATAGCATTTGGCGAGGTGGCGAACGCTTAGCGCGGCCCCTGTTAAGTATGTCTTGTTCACTGGAGTTTTCTAATACTGATACACGTTTTTATTTTTTATTGTGCTGTTATATTACTATGTAGTTCCAGAGTTCTTAACAAGGATAAAATTGCAGTCTTAGATGTCAATAGATATTCAGAGAGAGTTTTGCCCATTTAATTAATTGCATCTAAAGGTTATAATTATGAATGTAACTCAAAGAAAGTTGCAAAAAATATTTTACAAACAAATTACAGTGAAACCTCTCTTAACGGACACTCCCGAATAGCGGACACCTCTAAAAGTCCCAGTCCATTAATATAGGCCATTCCATGTTATTCACTCTGAATAGCGGACAGTGATTTTAACGGGGAAAAAAAAGCCTTGCGACCATTGCAGTGAGCATTCTCTTCATTCTTTCATTTTCTCAGAACTGCTTTGTGATTGTTTGCGGGGGGGAATACTGTCAGTCCAATGGAATCTTCCATACCCTGGGGAAACTTGAGAGGCGAGTGAATCAGTTTTTCACACAATAGTGGTTGCTTTGCAGCTGCAAACTCGCGAAAATTTTCCACTTTCCAAAAGGCGTGTTGATTTTAGTTCATTTGTTAGTGCGACAGTACGATCTTCAATATGGCAGCTAAAAGAAAGAGGTTGACTTTAAAAGAAAAAATTGATGTTCTGGACATTGCCGAAAAAGAAAAGTTAAGTGTGCGTTCTCTTGCCGATCGTTTTCAAGTTGGGAAAGCACAGATCAGCGAAATTTTAAAGGATAAAGAAGAAATTAGAAGATTATGGGTCTTGAACTCAAATGAAAATGCGAAAAAATTAAAGTTTCGCAGAACAGAAACCAGTGAAATCGACGAGATTGTGATGAAATGGTTCCGATCTGCTCGTGCAAAAAACATCCCAATAAGCGGCGTACTACTCCAAGAGAAAGCCAGAAAAGTGGGAGAATCTTTGGGACTAGAAACTTTTAATTCATCAAATGGGTGGCTTGAAAAGTTCCGAACAAGGCACAACATTTCCTTCAAATCCATTTGCGGGGAAGAGAAGTCAGTAGACCCAGCACAAGTTACTGATTGGATAGAAAAAGTGAAATCATTGTGCGAATTATATGATGAAAAAAATATTTTCAACGCCGACGAAACTGGACTTTTTTATCGTATTCTTCCAAACAAAACTTTGTGCTTCAAGGGAGAAAAATGTAGTGGAGGAAAAATTTCCAAGGAACGTCTCAGTTTTGTTGTGTTGCAATATGGTCGGCGAGTTTGAAACTCCCCTTGTAATCGGAAAAGCACGAAAACCAAGATGTTTCAAGAACATTGATGTAAGTAAATTAAGCGTGTCCTGGAAATCAAATAAGAAAGCGTGGATGACGGCTGAAATAATGAGAGACTGGTTAGTAGATTTAGACAAAAAAATGAAGAAGCAAGCAAGAAAAATAATTCTCTTCGTGGATAATGCCACTTCACATCCTGATGATTTAAAATTAAAAAATGTAAAGTTAGAATTTTTGCCTCCAAACACCACATCTGTATTACAACCCCTGGATCAGGGAATTATCCGCTGTTTTAAGGTAGGATACAGGAAGCTTCTACTCAGGCACGTTCTTTCGCAGATTTCTTCGTGTAAATCTAGTGAAGAATTGGCGAAATCTGTAACAGTCTTGGATGCTGTCTCTTGGATCACCTCAGCTCTCAAAAAAGTGGAACCTGCTACGGTTGCAAAGTGTTTTAAAAAGGCTGGATTTTCATTCTCGAATGAAGCAGTGATACCTGACAATGCAGTACGACCAGAAGAAGAGGGTATATAACTTAGTGAGCTGTTGGCTCATTTGGATTCAAAAGTCAGTGTTGAAGACTACGTTGAAATTGATAAAGATTTGTGGATTGAGGAAGAGAACTTGGATGTTTCAAATTTCCTCTCTCGCAATGCAATCGAACAATCTGCTGTTTCCGACGATGAAGATGAATTTCCTGTGATTGAAAATGATGTTTGTACAATTAAGGACTACTCAGAAGCACTGAGATGCAGTAAAGAACTGAAAAACTTTTTCTTGAACAAAGGGGATACTGACGGACTAGTTAAGGTAAATGAATTAAATATTTATGTTGAGAAACAGGCTTTTAATGCAAAAAAGAGATGTCAAACTATGATAACTGATTACTTTGTTAATTAAATTCTTTTTTAAGACCAATGTACGTTGTCACGATTTTTATTGAAAAAAAACAAATTAATTATGTGACCTTTTCATAATTATTACGATTGTATTATGCAAGGATATCACATATTTAAAAAATGAAATTGATTTTTGTTAGTTTTGCAATAACCTGAAAAAAAAAGTAGTCCCCCTTAATAGCGGACACCTCCCAATAACGGACAAAATTCCCAGTCCCGTGGGTGTCCGTTATTTAGAGGTTACAAAATATTTTTAATTGTTTGAGCCCACTATATGAACAACAACAGCAAAGTTCGACCCGAAGATAGTGATGCGACTGAGTTTAAGCTTAAGAGTTTAGGCTTGCGATGGCTGAGGCAATCACTTGAAGAGGCAGAATTATTTCCTGTGCAAGTCGTGCAATCGACATGGCGTATTCCAGTATTGTACTAGCTGGCATATCGAAAAGATGGTGGGGGAAGGGAACAGCTGAGGCACTTGCAAGCAATGTTGTGCTCTGTGTCAGTGCATTTATGACTGAATAGAGTTAAAATTTGAGTGAGAAGAGGGATAAATACACCTCTAAGTCACTGATGAGTGTTTGTCTCTATAACCTTTCTTGGGATGGTAGAAGACTTGGGAATCGGCTCCTGAACAGATTCAGGTCATTCAGATGGGCTGAGCTCCTGGATAGGCTGGGTGGGGCTTGCGATGGCTGAGGTAATCACTCGAAGAGGCAGAATTATTTCTAGCGCAATTCATTTCTGCATCATTTTTTATTTTTCTCAATCACAAATTTCCTTTGTTTCACAATCAACTTGTTTGGTGGAGCATCATCTACTTTGGTTAATTTATTCGAGTTTTTTTTGGCACCAGATAGTTCTAATGAGGCTTTCGTAGCTTTAAGATGCTCGTTTAAAGTAGAAAAATCTAGTTCATCAGCAGTGGTGGCAAACGCTTTGGCTTGAAGCTGTTGCATTTCAAGCAACAATTTTTGTTTCTCCTCTTCATTATTTCTGGATGTTTTTGTTTTCAGTGAGTTTATGATCGATTCTTTTTCAATTTGTCTAGATTAATCAGTCAGTGGCAATTATTAATTCCTGACAGCAGTCAACCTCTCCTATGGTGTGAGAATCTTTTGTGGATATATTTTTTTCCGCTGGGAACTTCGCACATACAAAATGAATATGTTTGCATATCACATATCTTACCGTGGCTCTACATTCTCGGCGAGAGCTTGTCGAGAGCAGTCAGAAGATTTATTACCCGAGAGAAGGGGAGATAAGGGGTGCAACGAGAGGGCTATCTACATTCTCGGACAAGCGAATGGTCAGTAAAAAAAACAAATTGCCCACCATTTTGGTCCACTCTGGATCACATTATTACGGTACTGACTGTATTTTAAAATCAGGATTAATTCGCAAAACGGAAATCAAGTGTTTGAACTTAGATGAAAAAAAAGAAAAGAAAACTTCAGACAAAAAATTTTATTCTGTTAGGACTGTATATTAGGGCGGATCGAAAAAATCGAAATTTCCCGAATCGTTTAGCGGTAGTGCGGAAAAGTTGTGTACTGCCATCACTAAGATGGGTGAGAAATCTTAAAGTTTTTGGTCAATATCTTCATCCGCCTCAAAGGACCTAAAGTTCCGAAAATTGGGCAAAAAATGACTAAATTACAAAAAATAATAAATAATACCAGCTACAGTTTAAAAGTTAGGGGTAGAGCTTAAAAGTTGCTCAATGGAAGCAACTTGAAGCATAAAAAAATTTAGAATTATAGATTAATATCTTCTGCCGCCTCATCGGCATCAAATTTAGGGAATTTTGACGCATTTTGGAGCTTTTCTGTGTAACTGTTTACTGCTTGCATAATGCAGAATGCAAAATTTAAAATTAATTGGAATCACACTTACCTCATTTTATAAGATAATAAACTTTATTTTACCACTCAAAAATACAAATTTCAAATTATTATTGGTTAAAATCATTTTTTGTGTCAAATGTTGGCATGAGTTTTCTGGATTCCAGTGTTGCTCTAATAAATCGATCTCTGTTCTGATACCCGACAGTTTTCCTTGAGGCCTCAGTGACTAATTTTACAATTCGCTCAACGGCTTGCGTGTGGGATGGAAATTTTAAAAAACCCCAGTTTTCCACTGACTTACTGTCTTGTATCATCTTTAGAAGATCCCGAGAATTTATGTCTCTGAGAACTGGAGGCGATGTCACATTACACGCTTGCCAGTCAATGAG
Source organism: Uloborus plumipes (assembly GCA_038373865.1). Lineage (NCBI taxonomy): Eukaryota > Metazoa > Arthropoda > Arachnida > Araneae > Uloboridae > Uloborus > Uloborus plumipes. The sequence goes on along the minus strand of JAXGGA010016627.1, from coordinate 16,365 downwards.
ATCTATATAGTCGGTAGCTCCAAAGTTAACAGCAGGAATACAGAATTGTCGAACATTGTTTCCCCCTGAGCTAATTTTTCTTGCCTTTATAATTCGCCGAGCTGCAAGAGCTCTAATTTGGACTCTCTCATCAGTTAACATGGCTATAAGAAGATTTTCTGCAGCCGCAAAGTAAGCATTGCGAGAAATAACTGGATCGATTACGTCCCGATACTTCGTAGGCAAGTACCGAGAGGAGCTGATAAAATGCCACAGGTGTCTAGCTCCGTCTTTTATAGAATGGTAAATTTTAATTCGGAACCATGATGGTGCGTATACTCTTAGAATGAACACAACCAAAGTTAGCAGCTCATTTGATGGGTCGGATGTAGATATATATAATCTCAGAATTCTATTGGCAGTTGTTAGCCATCGGGCCAAGTTCAATGTTCCCGGTTCCCGATTAGCTAGAACTGAAGAACAAACGCCAGAACTAATGGCTGTGCAAATGTCTAACAGGTATTTCTGGTCTGAACTGAGAGTGGTGGGATCAATGTTTGGCAACTCACATTCAATACTATTAAAAGCAACTATTGGAAGCTTTTCACAACCTTTGAGGTTTCGTCCAATGTCTCCAGTGTAAGATGTAGGTCCAGTTGACTTGCCGTCTATGAACTCAAATAGATGTCGGAGTGGCAACTCATTAAAATGAAGCAAGCAGATAATCCATTGGACTGGTTTTCGAAGTTTCAGTTCAACCTGACGAATTACACCATTAAATACGCCTGTGTTCACTACAGTACCGTCACATCCAAGAACAACAAGGCTGCTAAAATCATCCAATAACGTAGTTGTTGCATATTCGAAAATGCTACTAGAAATGTCATAACTGGAACCACTTTTAGGTGTAACATGTCCCATGTACGTAGAACCCGGCTCCGATACAATTAAGTAATGCGCTTCTACAATTGTTCTTTGGAACTTTTTGCCCTCAAGGGTTTCTGACATTAAAGTTTTGTCATGCCGTCCATCGAAATAAAGGCCAGATAATCTGTAACAATTTTCATTTGATTTTGAGGCCAAAGTTTTATAAATTCTAGATTTTTCCCTCAGTATTTTATTTTTGTCTGTGACTAGGCTCGTATCTGATTTCGATATTAATCCCAAATCTTGCATAACACTCGACGCAATAGCAGCCGTGGCTCTGTTCGATACACCATATCTTTGACTGACAAGAACGGTATTATTAAGTTTTAAACGCATTTGAACTCGCCTTGTGGACGCGTGTTTGGTGACCATCTTGTCTTCCTCTTCCTCCGTCTCCACCTGCATTTCATCTTCTGATTCATTTTCACTTGCATTCTTTACTAAGTAGCTTGAAGGAGAAGAATATGCTTGTTTATCAGATCTATTAGTATTCTTTCGCATTTGGCGTTTCTGGAGCCGCTTTGTTTCTGTAACATCAATACGTCCAATGTACATTTTTCTTTCAGTTCTTTGGTCAATAAGAAATGCCTGCTCTGTTGCAGGAACTTTCTTTTCTTTCGGACAGATACACTCTTTAAAAGTTGCGCATTTGCAGGCAGATATGTCGAATAGTTTTTTTGCTTCTATTTTAAAGTTCTCAACATTTTTCAGAACAGTCTCGCTTTTCGTCACACGCTTTATGTTTTTCATTATTGATAGATATTTTTCATGGTATGCATGTATCATATCAGAAACACGTTTATGTGAGACTGTAGGAATAGATGCATCGACGTATAAATTTTCAATCTTCAACGCAACAGTTTCGGCAATAAGCGAAAAGTTTGGTCCTTTGTTTAAACTATTTTCACAAGAAATACGCCATTTCTCGTGAGCGCAACATCTTATAATGTCCTCATGCGTTGGTAGCATGCGTAAAAAATCTTTCGGTGCTCCAAAAATTGGGCATTGCAACATTTGTCTACTTGAAAGCTTTGAATGAGGTGATTTTGGCATTCTAATATTTACTAATGCATAGTAATTAGAAGTAGCGACAAAATACTCAAAGTAGAAGGACCGATTCTTTAAGAACGACTGCAGTTGAAGCAAGTTCAAAAACTGTACAGGAATTGAAAGAGCACATTTGAACAAGTCAAAATCGCTTTAAATTCGTATATGTTTTTAGCGCAGGTTTACTGCGCTTAGGCAGGTGACATTGATCACGTGATTAATAGAACACTCCTATTTGTTTCATACGAAGAAAATATGGATGTTCCCATTTTTTGGCAGAACGCCAAAATTAGTTTGCTCTTGTTGTGCAATATGCCAGCAGTAAACAGTTTTTCAGAAAAGCTCCAAAATGCGTCATAATTCCCAAAATTTGATGCCGATGAGGCGGCAGAAGATATTAATCTATAATGAAAAGAATTGAAAAGAATATGATAAAACAAAAATAAATACATAAAAATAATAATACATAAATAATAACAATAAATGTTGCAAACGCAAAATGAAATAAAACATTGCGTACACAAAGTGGCGTACCCCACAGACCCCTCGGCGCGGGGGGGGGGGGGTGCAAGATGTCTGAGGGCGCACGATAAAATAGCACTATGAGTCACACTGAAAATATATTTTTTAGAGTTACATATAATTTTCTTCTAGGGGGGAGGGGCGCACTTACAAATCTTGCAGGTGGGCGCACCTAAGTCTATGTACGCTACACCGCACACGCCTTTTGAAGGCTACAAGGAACTTATTTTTTAATTCAGAAAAAAATGTGCGTACTGTGTTTCTGAAAACAAAATTTATCTGAGAAAAAGCTGCTTAAATTCTCTTTCTGTATTTATTTACTTTCCGTATTGTAGTGTAAAAGTAATTTTTTGTTTGTTATATAATTCTTCAAAATTGATGTGAGATATTTTCTAGATCACACTTTTTATTCGTTTACTTTTGACTTTTTTTCAATCAAATAGTTTTTGAATGTCAAATATCATCAAAATTAAAGACAGTTTTAGCCAACTAAAAGTGCAAACGATAAGTTATCAGGTATATAGAATTTTACTTCCCCCTCTTTTTTTTTTTTTTTTGCCTTCTTCAGAACATACATATTCTTTGATGTTTGGAAAAATAAAGAATATTTATGTTTTTATTTTATTTATTTATTTATTTAAAATGAGCATTTTCATTTTTGAGTAATGTGCTATATAAATATAACCTAAAATTTTGCTAAAAAAGTGTCAATACTCTTGTATTAAATGTATAAAATTTTAACTACCGTAAAATGGGGTGAATCGGAACACTTTTCAGCTTTGATTGTAAAAAAAGCAGTTAAAAGATTTTTTTTCAATTTGATTTTCTGGGTAAAAACTTCGGTCTTGCTTTACTTTTGATATTCCAAGCAAACACAAAACATTTTGAACAGTTATTATTAAAATATATAGGAAATTATGGGTGTTTCGAATCACCCCGCTCATAGGGGTCAATCGGAACACATGTTAAAATTTGTATTTTTTTTCCATGAAACCTGTAATAGGTCTCACAAATATGAGTAATATTGATCAGGGAGAACAAGAACAGATAATTACTGTCAAATAAAAGTATAATTTCAATACCAGTAAACGTTTATAATTTGTCAAAATTCAAAATAATTTTCAACTTATGAAAAATGAAATGTAATTTTAAGAAATGCTTTTGAATTGAAATGCAAAGATTTAACACGAATGGAAGTCACTCATGTCGTCCACAAATATGTACTTGTCCTTAAAACTAGCAATTGTGACTTGGCTTAAGTTTTTTCATAGCATCTTCTGGGATGATCTCTGCCTTTTCTTTAGTTTCTTAAAATCTCTGGGTTTCGGGGATTGTCCTGAAAGATTTTTTCGCTTCTTCATCACTGTCTGTGTGCTTGCCTTTTGTTATATAAAGTCTATATGACTTTCCTCCTCGTATTTTAAATAAAATGAAGTCTCCTGGAGAAAAAATCTTATGAAATCTACAACTTTCTGTCATTCTAAGATCTCGTTGCTCACGAGAAGGGATAAACAGTAATAAATCCTTGTCCTTGTCTTGATTAGAGGAATTGGGGTTAGAATCTTGATTTTTCAAACAGTTTCCTTCAAATAAGTTTGAATTGGAACAACAGAACAAAGTGTTCCGATTCACCCCGCATTTTTTTTTCCAATGGCATTTTTCAGAATTCTTCATTTTTATGACACAATTTATAAAAAATGTAAATTCTAATGTGGTATTCTGTTGTTCAGATACATGTATAATTGAAACATACCACTCTTAGGTTTAAAATATAAGAAGGTTTGTTCTTGCATATGAAGTTTTGCAGTCTATGAAAATGTGATGTTTTCTAGCATTCCACTTACAGCCTTCCTTAGAAGCCAGTAGCGTTGCCAGATTGACAAAAGTATTTTTTTCCTACTTCCTATCATCTTACCTTTCTAAAAAAAAAAATTAATGGTGAAAAATACCCAATAGTATATTTATGAAGAATTTCTTTGTACGGTCTGGAAGTTTTGTTCCGATTGACCCCGCTGTTCCTATACACCCCATTTTACGGTACTTAAACGCATCTTTAAGAACCTTTATTGACCTATTTTACAGCCGAAACCTTTTTTTTTTTTTTGCGGTAAAAAAGCTCTATATAATTTGAAAATTTTTTACACATTTATGAAGTAATATTTATTTTGTATTTTTAGACTTAAGATTATTAATAATTTTCACAAAAATATAAAATAGCAATAGATACATGAAGTATTGCATTTCGTTTTGATACAAAACGACTTAAACTGTTTTTAGCATAAATAATTTAAAGGGAGGGGGGGATGTCATTGCTTTTGATTGCATTTTCTACATTAAATATGACTATCATTTACAATCAACAATCATGATATCGATTCTGAATAAGAGGTGAATCAAAATGGCTGACACGCTGTCCCTCTTTGGCCGCGAGCGGAGCAACCTACGCGGGGGGTCTCCTTTGCCTCGTGCCCAAGAGACCGACAACAAGCGGAGACATCGCGAGGCACGAGAGGGCGAGAGGAGGTTTCTCGAGAGCGACACGAGGGACCCCTGTATATTCTTGCTCTCGGTCTGTCACGTGGTCTCTCGGGAGGGCCTCGGAAGAGTGTAGACCCGGCATTATGGAGAAATCCACACATGTGCAACTCATGTCATGGATGCAAACATTGCAGTCTTCACATCTAATTGTGCAGTGGCATTTTACGCTGTTCCTTTCTACTTCATAAGTGAAGACGGAAGGACCCTCTACTTTGGAAACTATGTATTTTCCCTCCATAGCGAAAACGTTATACGTTACCGAGCTCATTTTAAGAGAAGACAGATGGCGTTTTCTAATTTCAACAACTTTGGAAGTCAGCTTTCCCCTCTCAATCCATATAATTCGTGAAAGGAGTTTTTTTGCTACAGCTTTCACGGGCAGAGAAATAGTTTTGTCCAATCTTTTCATCACAGTGCCGCCAGCTTCTTCATATTTAAGAGTACGATGCCATCGTTCCAATTTCATATTTGTGTTGATTACCATGTTGATCCGGAAACCATAGACCCACTTTTCAGCCCTGTTCAGATAATTCTGCTAAAAATAATTTTCCAAATCCAGTCTCAGATTTCTCAAACTCAACGAACTTATTCACTAATTTATGAAAAGTAAGTTCATCCATTTCTGTTAAAATATTATTCAATTTATCTTTTACTAAATTTCTATTTTAGAGTTCAAATTTCACACTCCAACTTCGCTTTATATGCCAGCTGCAAAGAATATCATTTGATTCATCGTTGAAAACTTCTTTCCAAGCATTGAAGTAACAGTTGGTGTGGACCACATTCGTCTTTATCTCTGGCAACACTTTCTTTATTGCTTCTAAGAAAGGAAGCAAGGCTTCAGCTGCAACTCTGGAAGAAAACAGAGTAGCAACAGGAAAAACCTTCATAGTTTTCATCGTGCCCCATCAAAGTAGTCAATTGCATGCCATATTGATTGGTGCCATGGGTCGAATTCACCATGACACATTTCTCCCCATACAGTTTAAAGAGTTCACTCTGAGCTTCACTCATGAGCCCAAGCAGGAATTCATTTTCCTTTATTGCAGGAAAATTAGGCAGAATTCGCCAACAGATTTATACAGAACGACTGGATTGTCACTCGAGTCCTTAAATTTCGAGACTAAAAGTTCAACGGATGATGCATCATCTTGATGTAGCACAGTATTCGTGTTTAGTTTAAAATCTCTAGATAAATTATGCAAGTCCTTTCTTGTTGTCAAGCCATATCTTTTAGTAGGCGAGTAACTGGCCCGAGTTTCGTGAAGAATGTGAGATATTGGAATGCCGGCAGCCCAAGATTTTGCCAGGTGAACTTTCTCACCTTTAGAAAGCTTGAGTTTTCCGACTTCCATAGCATGACCCACATGAACAGATTGGAAGGCAACGTTCCATTCTGCAAGATCATCTATGGTTGTGATTTCAATTTTTATAAATGCAAGACAGGTGTACCCGCACTTTACGGAGCCACTAACTTTCCCATGTCGGTTAATTCCACCTTTGCTAGTAAAATATATATATAGTACTCCTGTGACAGTTATAATACTTCAGTTCCACATCTTCATTGCTTGCCGAGTTCCTAATCACAAACGAGGACTGACTTTCTCTTTCCATTTGTGATTTCCACTCCTCGAATTCAACTTGGAGTGAAATGATAAGGATGTAAAATTTAATTTCACTTCATGCTTGTCTTGTAGGTGTGCATGCAACTGTGAAATTGTGGAAAAATCCCTCGGAGCACAATCCACACAACTGGCTTCGACGAATCTCGATCTTTTCTCCAGGATGAAATTTTCTTGTATCAGCATACAAATTTTTCTTCGCAGTAAAAGTGACATTGCATTTTTCACAAGAAATTTCGGATGGGTTTGGCACTGAAAAGCAGGCCCGTCATTTCGGGGGGGGGGAGGGGGGTCAATTCCCCCCCTGACTTTGAGAAATCAATGTATTTACAAAAAGTGGGCGTGTTTTTTTATGTTTTCCGATGAAATTGCATTGTGTTTGGACCCTTTGCCCCCCCCCCCCTGGAAAAACTTGAAATGACGTGCTTGCTGAAAAGGGCCTTTTTTTTAATAAGCGCTGTAGCTGAGACATAAAAGGCAACATAATATTAGCAGGGGACCTAAACGCACACCACACATTATGGGGACACCCAAGGTGTGACGAACGTGGAGATGACCTAATTGCACTAGTTCAGCGCCACGGTGGAGAATTTTTAAACAAAGATAATAAAACACCAACTTTTAACAATGGTAGAGCCACCGGGTGCCCAGACATAACAGTTTATTTCAAAAGGACAAAACTTAACTGCCAAAATTGGGAAGTAACAGACGAACAGACACAAAGCGATCACAAATTAATAACTTTTGAAATCAGCAATTTTATAGAATTAAAGACAACAAATAGGTTCAACACGAAATATTGTAATTACTCAAAATTAAACAATAAATTAACGCAAATAGAAACAAAATTTGATCAAATAACAAATCAAATTGAAAATAAGGCAGAACTACACACCTTCATCGAAGATTTTAACACACACCTACTTTCGGCCTGTCATGCTGCCTTCAAGAAAAAGAAATTCAGCACAACACCAACACAACAAACACAATGGTGGACTCCGAACCTTCAAACCCAAAAAAACCTAATAAAAGCATTACTTAAAAGGATAAATAAAACAACAGAGCAACAAGAAAAAAATAGATTAAAACAGACCCTAAACAAGAAGTTCTGTCAAGAACTAAACGTACTTTCCCGTACATCGACATCGGCATTCTAGCATCTGATCATTATTCTCTTGATCATCTGAGACTAAACATTATGTCAAACATACCTTTTTAGCACTTAAAGCTGATTTCTAAAAGCAAAATATACCCCTCTCATCAGATGAAATAGAGACATAAAAAGTAAATAAATGAATAAATGAAGTTTTGTCGCACCTTTTAAAGAATGTAACTGTTACAGTTCTTCCGTAGAAAAATTCCTCAATCGTTTTCAAAAAAAAAAAAAAAAAATTAAAAGTACAAAGTACATCAAAACACATTTTATCAAAGAAAGGAAAAAAAACTCGTCCGTCGATAAAATGTCTCGATTTTCACTTTTAAACCGTTGCCAGTTGTTAAATATAAATAAAGAATAAAATGCCCTCGTGAATGAAACACTTTTGTTACAAAAAAAAATCGTCTGCCAAAAAAAAAAAATAATAGTAATAAATAAAATAACACAAATGAATAAATAAACAAAAAATCGTCTGCACAGTCAGTCATTTTTTTCTGAGCCTGCATTTCCGCCATGTTTGTGGAGTCGGAGTCGGAATCAGAGTCCTCACAGAAGATTATTGAGAAAAGTACTTTACAAACATTATTTAACAAAACCATTTTTTTACAAAGTTAGTTTGAAGGAAATCCGACTTTAAGTTCCAGGATCAACATTCAACTTAAATTCCCCGTAGGAGCTAATGTTAAATTTTTTTCTGAACGGTTCAATATTGAACGAAAAATGGTTCAAACCAAAAAGCGAAATAAGGGAATGAACCTCTCCGAGATCTTTCAAACAAAAAAAAGTTTATTCCATTCGGATGGTTCACTCAGAAGTTATTAGGTGGGGAAAGGTTGCTTGAACGGTTCAATGTTGAACGAAAAAATGTTCAAATTGAAAATTTAAATACTGTAATGAAGTATCCTTGCTGAGATCCTTCGAACAAAAAAAAAGTTTATTTAAATCGGACTGTTCACTCAAAAATTATTAGGGGTGACAGCTTGCTTGAGCGTTCAATGTTGAACGAAAAATTGTTCAAATCGGAAATGTAAATACGGGAATGAAGTATCCTTGATAAGATCTTTCGAACAAAAAAAAGTTTGTTGAAATCGGACTGTTCACTCAAAAGTTAGCATCGCGGGACAGGTTGTTTGAACGGTTCAAAGTTGAACCAAAAATTGTTCAAATCGAAAAATCAAATATGGGAATGAGTTGTACTCGCCGAAATCTTTCCAACAAAAAAAAGTTTGTTCAAATCGGAACGTTCATTCAAAAGTTATTAGGGGGGGGGGGGGAAGGTAGCTTGAACGGTTCAATGTTGAACCAAAATTGTTCAAATCGAAAAATCAAGTATGGGAATGAGTTGTAATCGCCGAGATCTATCCAACAAAAAAAAGTTTGTTCAAATCGGAATGTTCATTCTAAAGTTATTAGGGGGGAAAGTTGCTTGAACGGTTCAATGTTGAACGAAAAATTGTTCAAATCGAAAATGTAAATACAGGAATGAAGTATCCTTGAAAAGATCTTTCGAACAAAAAAAAGTTTGTTCAAATCGGACTGTTAACTAAAAAGTTAGCATCGCGGGATAGGTTGTTTGAACGGCTCAAAGTTGAACCAAAAATTGTTCAAATCGAAAAATCAAATATGGGAATGAGCTGTACTCGCCGAGATCTTTCCAACAAAAAAAAGTTTGTCCAAATCGGAATATTCATTCAAAAGTTATTAGGGGGGGGGAGGCACAGACAGACCGACCGACAGACCGACACACAAATTCCCCATCTCAATACCCAACTTTCAAATTTTTAATGTTTCGATATTCATTTTACCTTTTTATTTTTTTAACTTGGCGATATTTTTTTTAACTTGGCGATATTTTTTGGACTTGGCAATATTTTTTAGATGCATTAAGCCAATTTTAATACTTTTTTCGTATTTCTTTTATTTTTAACGGGAAAGTAGGCTAAAAAGGAAACAGCAAAGCATAAGCTAATGATAAAAAGAGAGAAAAGAAAAAGCTGGCAGAACCTTTGCAGCAAAACACTAGACTGCTTCTCAATAGCCTACAAAATAACCTTCAACAAAATAAAAGGTAAGGATCCCATCAAAAACGATAAAGCCGAAGTAATTCCTGACCATACCCAAGAAATAAAGAACATTTTACAGGGAATTTTCCCACAAAGCAATCTAGCAAAAACCACAGGCAAGACAGAGTACAACAATAAAACAGAAGAAGCCCCATTCACACATTATGAAATCAAAAATGCAATAAGGGATCTAAATAACAATAAAGCACCAGGGCCGGACGGCATAGATGGGAAAGGATTAAAAGACATATACAGAGTAATTCCACACCTAATAGACAAGATTCTAAATTTGTGTTTAAAACTTAACTACTTCCCAGACATTTGGAAGAATGCAGAAATAATACTCTTCAGAAAGCCAGACAAAATAATAATACAAGCAAACAGAACAGAAAAAACAATAGTAAGCTACAGACCAATTTGTTTAATTCCGACCCTTGGCAAAACACTAGAAAAACTGTTAGCAAAACGCCTACTACAACATCAACACGAAAATGGCCTTCTAGCAGAACAACAGTATGGCTTCGTGCCAGGAAAATCCACAGAGCTAGCCATACAAGAATTAGTAAACAAAATTCAAACACAAAGACAAGAAGGAAACTACGTTATGGCCATTTTCTTTGACATACAGGGCGCCTTTGACAGTATCGAATACAGGAAACTAAAGGAACAACTAAACGAACACAAGGTGAGCAAAACATTAATAAAAACAATAATAAGCTCAATAAAAAACAGAAAGCTCACCTACCAATTAAATAACTTAAAAATAGATACTGTCCTAACTAAAGGCTGCCCGCAAGGCTCGTGTCTAAGTCCACAACTTTGGAACACACTAGCCAGCAAATTTCTAACACAAACACAACCACAAGGAGTTCAAATTCAGGCTTACGCCGATGACTTCGCAGCAATAATTGCTGGGAAGACAAGAGCAGAACTCCAGGCCAGGGGTCGACAGATGTTAAGTAACTTCACAAACTGGCTTTCAGAAAATAATTTAAAACTCTCAGAAGGAAAAACAGTCGCACTATTATACAGCAAAACAGATAGGAATTCAATTTACGGAAAGGGGAAAAACAGGAGAAAACTAGGAGCACCACCAAAGTTAATGTACTGCACTGGGGAACCTGGCAACAGCCTTAAAAAAAAATAAAAGTCATACTGCGCAGAAGTGCCGGGCAGCTAAAAGTCTTGAATAGTGACGGCACTAAGGTCGTGGGCTGGTGTTGTTGTCGGACAGTATGAAGTAGCGTTTGGCAGTCAGCCGCCTGGAAGAAAGCCTCTGCAATGAAGCTAGTGTCCCGATATGCCGTTGTAATGAAATATTGACCTAAACTTCAAAGCGAATTCACACCGTGGCTCCAAGGATTAGTGGTGAAAGTGGCCCTCATCTACGTTCCGGATGAAATGTAAAGTGCCGGAATAGCGTCTTCAAGGGCTGAAGCACGTCTTCAAGGGCTGAAGCACGTCTTCCAGGGCAGGAGCTTGGCTGTTCTCCGAAGACTACGTTCCGGCTGGAATATGCCCTCAGGAGTAAGCGGAGAAGTGTGTGTTCACCTGCGTCAGCTTGGAAAACCTCGACCGGGCGGTCGAGTGGGTGTTTGGAAGGCGTTTACTAGTGGCGGCTTGGTGACTGGAATATGTTGTCTACTTCATAAGAGATTGAGTGACTATTTTAACGTATTTTAGTGTATTTTACTGTTGGTTCGAAAGCTCTTTTAGTGGTTTTAATGTTTTATGTGTTTTAACCTGATATTTTAATTATTTTGAATTCTTCTATGCTACGTGGATAAATCTTGTGGCCCGGGCTATTAAGTTATATCGAACTCCCATGTGAAATAGTTAAGTTTTGAAGTTGCTTTGGGGATGAATGCAGATTTGTCTATGTGATATTGATGTTCTATATGTGTTTAAGCGTATCTACTGAGTTAATCCTTTTGCCATACCCCCCTGAGCATGAATAAAGCTGTTTCTTTTTATAAAGAAATTTTTGTGGTAAATTTTGAGCCTGGGCTTTTTGGGTGATAACCCTTTATGTGCTGTTTCTGGTCAGTACATTAAAATTAAATGGAAAGAATATAAAAGTAGAGGAAAGCGTAAAATATTTAGGAGTAATGTTAAACGGGGGGATGACCTGGTCACATCACATAAAATATCTAAAAGAGAAAACCTCAATAAAACTAGGAAACCTCACGAGACTAAAAGGCGGTAGATGGGGCTACAGCGCAAAAAACCTAAAACAAATCTACGAAGCAGTCCTAACGAAAGCCATACTACACGGCAGCAACGTCTGGGAAGGGTCCCTAAACGCAGAGAACAAAAGAGGGCTAATCTCGTTACAACGACAAGTAGTTACCAACTTAGCATTTGGGTATAAAACAATACCGACAATTTCAGCACAAATTTTAATGGGAGCAGCACCACTAGATCTGGTAGCAAAATTAGACAGCACATATAAAAACCTACTACAAAATGACAAAAATCAAACCTTTAACAATAAAAACTTTAATCACGCCGACTATAACAAAAAGCCAAAATATCCATATGTAAAGCTAAACAAAAACTTCGAAGAAAAATTAAATAAAGTAATAAAGCCAACAATAGAAATAGATTACGAAATTTACACAGACGGGTCAAAAACAGAAACTGGAGTGGGCAACGCTTTTGTAACTTTTAAAAATAAAAAACCGGACTTCCATCAAACAAATAGATTAAATGACAAAAATACAGTCTTTCAAGCTGAATTAGCGGCAATAGAAAAAGCATTAGATTGGGCTAAAAACAACACAAATAAAAATAAAACAACAATAATTTGGACGGACAGTGAATCTTCAATTAAGACAATAGAAAAACAAAAAAGCAATACAGAACAAACAAGACGAACCAAAGAAAAACTAAATAACCTAAACAATATAAGATTAATCTGGCTTAAAGCACATAGCAATAATGAAGGGAACGAGTTAGCAGACAAACTAGCAAAGGAAGCGACAACAGAAGAAAACATTAACTTAAACATCCCCCTACCTAAATCGCACCTTAAAAAACAATTAAACAAGCAACTGTTAAAAGCATGGCAAGAAAGTTATAATGAAACGGAAAAAGACATAAAAAATTTTTACCATCATCAACGAACATGGTACCTTTGACAGCGGGGGGCAGTTGCTCGACTAAGCTATTGATTGCTATTAGGAAAAGAGTTACGCTCAGCACACTTCCCTGGGGTACCCCTTCTTCTTGAATGAAGGCATCCGACAGAATAGACTTGACACGTACACGAAAAGATCGATGTTTCAGAAAATTGGAGAGGAAGATGGGGAGGTTACCTCGCAACCCATACTCATGTAGGGTTTTGAGAATCCCATATCTCCAAGTACGGTCATATGCCTTTTCAATGTCACAGAATACGCTCACGAGATGTTTACGTTTAAGGAAGGCTTCTCTAATTGATGTTTCAAAAAGCAGCAAGTTGTCAATTGTGCTTCTGCCGCCCCTGAATCCACTTTGAAAGGAAGATATCAGATGATTGGACTCCAGAATGAAAATCAGTCTGGCGTTAACCATCCGCTCCATCAATTTACACAGGCAACTTGTAAGAGCTATTGGCCTATAGCTTGCGGGTTGGTTGGATGGTTTGTTCGGTTTTAATAAAGGTATGATTGTTGCTTGAGTCCAGGTTGTTGGGAAACGTTGTTCGGTCCAAATTCTATTAAAAAGATGTAGTATATTTTCTAGGGAGGTTTTACTCAAATTTGTCAGCATGCTATTATGAATTTCGTCCGGTCCAAGTGAAGTATCGCGAGTTTTTTTAAAAGCTGCAACAAGTTCTTTAAAAGTAAAATCATGATTGTATGGGTCTAAAATGTTTGAGTTAAAATTAAGGATTTGTCGTTCCTTAAGGGATTTTAAAGGAAAAATTTTGAGCTATAATTGCCTGCCCTGGAGACTTCTGCCAAATGAGTCCCCAAGCAGTCAGCTACTTCCTTAAGGTCTGATAATGTTTGCCCATTTTTTTCTCGAATCGGAGCACAAGATATTGTATAGTTTCCAGCGATTTTTTTTATTTTTCCCCATACGGTCTTTGATGGGGTAGACGTCGTGATTGTGCTGACGTAGGCTTGCCACGAGTCACGCTGGCTTTTCCGTCGTATCCTCCGAGCTTCAGCACGAGCTCGTTTAAGTGCCACAAGATTTTGTGTGGTCGGATACCGACGAAATGTGTTCCATGCCTTTTCTGTTTTTTGTAGGCTGCCTGGCAATCAGAGTTCCACCAAGGCTTAGGAAATTTAATCCTCCTTTTGGTGGTTCTTGGAATAGTAACGTTCGCTGCATTTAGAATAATGTCTGTTACTCGGCTTACTGCTACATCAATGTCAATTTCGTTCACAACTTCTGATGTTATTTCTGCCAACTGGGTAAATGCTGCCAATCAGCTCGATGAAGGCAGAAACGGGCTTGCTGCTGCGGTTGATAGCTGCAGCGTCCATCTTGATCGGAAAGTGGCCACTGGTGTAGAGTCCACTTTCAACATGGAAATCCCACAGTGGCAGAAGAGAAGGTGAGCATACTGCAAGATCGATGGCATGGTATGTCTGCGTCGGAAGATGGAAATAAGTATTTTCACCATTGTTCAGTAAGCATAGATCATTGTCATTTATAGAATCTTCTATTATCAATCCTCTACTGTTGGTGTCTGGACTCCCCCAGAGAGGATTGTGGCCATTGAAATCCCCCAAGATGACAAATGGGGGTGGGAGTTGATCTATCAATGTCTGCAATTCCACACTTCTCAAATCATACGAAGGTGGAATATACTTAGAGCAAACTGTGATCAGCGAGTGAAGGTGAACACGCGCAGCTACTGCCTGGAGGGACGTGTTGATGCTGAGCTGGCTAGATGCGTAATCAGTGGAGATTAGCATCGCCACTCCTCCACAACGACGGTCTCCTGTCTAGCAGTCCTTGCGGTATATTTCAAAACCTTTCAATCTCGGTCGATCAGTAGGTGACAAGAATGTTTCTTGCAGACAGAAAATGGCCGGTTGGTGAATTTCGACAAGATCTTTGACGTCCGTGAGATTATGCGAGTAACTCTGACAATTCCAAGAAATAATGCTCAGGGCCATGATGGAAAAAAAAGAGAAAAAAGGCCAAAGGAAAAAGATGCAGCTCATTTAGTAGGGACGTCCGTCCACCCTTCATCTTCGGACGGCGGCAGTTTGAATTCAACATCATCTACTTCCTCGTGAGGGTGAACAACTTCCTCATGAAGAGATTTCGTCAATTTATTTTTCTTTCCAGAATATAAGAAGTCCTCTTTTTTGAAATTATAAAAAATAGGGGGCCTCTGTTTGGCGGCTACCCCAAATTTAGCACGTGATTTGATCAATTTCTTTTTTTCAACAGTTTTCTTTTGATTTTGATATTTTGTGTTGTCTACGGTAAATGTTACTGCGGTGCTTGTACTGGGTTTTTGTACAGTTTGCTCTTTAGTTTCGTTAGAGCTTTTTTGTTGTGATTTTGAAATATGGATCTGATTATTTGTTGATTTTAGAGAGTTAGGTAACTTAGTTTGTTTTGTTTGAGTGTGCTACTTGGTTTATTACTTGTTTCTGTTTGAGCATCTGTTTGGGTGCTTGAGGATTTTAAGGCTTTTTTAACTGCAGCAGCGTAAGAAAGGCCTGTAGTGGGTGTTCTTGATTCAATAATTTTTCTGGCTTCAGGATACGAAATTTTCTCGGTAGTTTTAATGATTTGCACTTCTTTTTCAAGGAGCCATTTAGAGCATTTTCTAGAGTATGAGGGATGATCTCCCTTGCAGTTGACGCATTTATAATCCTTGGAGCATTCATTGCTGTCGTGGCCGGGTCGCTTGACGAAACATTTTGACGCTCCCCACTAGGGGGAGTAAGGTTTTTATTTTGAGAATCCATGAGCGGACCGGAGAACTGGGGAGGGGGAAACGGGGTCGAGCCCCTGCGTAGCCCCCCTACACAGGGGTAAGGCTGCATACGACAGGGTTCGCCAGCTAGCCCTGAAGTCGACCGCTTGAGGCACCGCTTGGCCCCGGTACCATGCAGCCATCGGCACGGTCGCTGAACCTTGGCTTGGGCTTGTTCCGAAATTTGGTAAGTGTGATGAGGGAAGGAAGGGGAACGCCCCGAATCAGATGTGAGGAAAAGCCTGCACTGCGTGCGGCCGAGTACCTGCTGTCGGGACGTGGCATGCCCGGTTTTCCAGCGGGCATTCTGGCGGGACTCTTACAACACAAACACACACAAAACACAACAAAGCTTGTAACAATAACACAAATAACACAAGTGTCACGTCCCGGTTCACCATCGTCAGCACAGCATTAACAATGGAAACACCACCATCTAGCAACCCAGAGGGCCTCCCGAGGGGGTCAGGCAGGAGTGTCGTGACGGATCGAGACGTAAAGGAAAGCCAAGCAGGTCTTGGAGCAGGGAGAAAGTTCCGGGGACCCCCCCCCCCCCCCCAAAAAAAAAAAAAAAAAAAA
>JAXGGA010016626.1:0-26261 GCA_038373865.1 Uloborus plumipes | reverse complement strand
CAGGAAAATTTTTAAAATGATGGGCTTGGCATCAAGCACCAGTACTTTGCTGATGTTAATAAATGTAAGAAAAATTTGTACACATAATTGATATGTTGATTAATACTGAATCTTTTCACTAAATGACTTGGGGGGAAAAACTAATAACTTAATTGAAGCTCAA
Organism: Uloborus plumipes; assembly: GCA_038373865.1. NCBI lineage: Eukaryota > Metazoa > Arthropoda > Arachnida > Araneae > Uloboridae > Uloborus > Uloborus plumipes. The sequence continues at coordinate 26,098 of JAXGGA010016626.1, read as the reverse complement.
AACTGTGAAATATTGCATACACATGATTCAGAGGGTTAATTAGAAAGGTAAAACTGTTCCAGTGAAGAAAATGTTTTGAGCTTCTGATCCTAAGCAGTTTTTCTAATGACAATACAAAATCAATCATGAGATTCAAAAAGTACTCTTGGAAAAACTGCAAACAGTGCAAAAGCAACTAGGCCAGTGCAAAGATAAAACTACCAATAGATGAGAATTGCATAAATAGCAAAAATAATGAGATAACAAAAAAGTAATCATACCAAAAATTACAAACATTATACCACTAAAAATTCAGGAAAATGCTATGAAATCAAAATTTTCAATTGGATGGCTCTGAAACTGAAATTTATCTATCAATTTTGTTTCGTTTGTTGATAGTTGAAATTCTAAACATGCTTGTCTTTTCATTAACATTTTTTTATTATGGAGGTAAAGTTGCTTAGAACTGTAAAAGCCCCTACTATTAGAAACTTGATTTGCATATATCATAGGTCAGAAAGGCAACTAGCCCTTTCTCTTTCAAGAGCTTCATGAACAAGAACTCCAAATGATTTAATGTTTAGGTTTCTTACTTCGAAAAATATCCATTTGCCATGTGGTAAGTGCAAAAATTAAAAAATGGTGGTTAAAAAAAATCGTATTTATTTTGAAAAATGCAGTTGTATTATTGCTCAATATGATTTGTATTGTGCACTACTGCGCAAATAAGAAGAAATATCTTGCCCTGAAAGCCGATGCTAAAAGATTACGGGAAAATTACAGTCAAACTCTAAAATTACGCTTTACACGTGGCACCGAAAAAACACAAAAAATATCAAAATTGCAAAGCATTCAACAGGCAAAAGTGAAATAAGCAGAATTTTTAACATTCAAGTAGGAAACATAGGCCTTGAGGAGTGAAATATTAAAAAAATATGTAATATTTTTCAAAATGTGTGTGAAGGTTTTTTTTTTCTTTTCATGTCGTGGTTGTTGCTGTAACAATTATTCGGTTTGAATCAGTGCCTAGCAAACTATAAGGGTGAACTGTCCACTGGTTAGTAATTGAAAATTGAAATTTTCAGGTCTACTCTTTTTTCCTAAAACCCCCTACTCTTTTTTCCTTAAGTTCTAAAATTTTTCTTCAAACGAATTTTGGGGTGATTTTATTTGGTGTGTGTTATTTTAAATCTTGTCAGGAAAACCTTCTTTTGCATTTTCTTTCCCCCTCTGAGTTCAAAAAAAGTTCTAATTTTTTTTTCATAATTTTTTTTTTCAACAGAAGGAATTAATAAATGCACTCGCGGGCCGCTCATCGCGATGCGAGGGCCGCATTTGGCCCGCGGGCCGCAGGTTGTTCACCCCTACTATAGAGTTTGCTAAATTATGCATAACTTAAAATATTAGATAACATTTCAGAAGTGATACATTTATATTTTTCAAAATTGAAATAGTTCTTTATTATTTTAAGCTTGGAAAAACTACGTTCTCCAGTTGCGACACTGATTGGCAGAGTTACTAGAATTCTTAGAGCAATGCTCAAATTTGGAGCAAAATTCATTTTTGAAGTGAAATTCAGAGTTTTTAACGGTGATAGATTTTTCGCTTAGAGAACATACTACTGATATTTTATCGCACAGTTCAGTACTGTTTATATACGATGATTCACCATCCTTTAGAATCGCCTCAAGATCTTCACAGTACGACATAACTGTGGATACCCCCCCCCCCCAACCACGCACAACAAGAAGAAATGTCTGCTCAAAATAATTATGACCAATCTCCTTTGGGCATGTGTGACTGTTTTATGAAGTTCTTTAAATGCCGCATGTCGATATAAAGGTAAATGTACTAATGCTAAAGATTCCCTTAAGAGATTCAAATTTTTTCAAGGGGCGCATTTACTTGTTGATTCATTTAGTAGATTTACCAATCTCCTGGCTGCACATTTGACTGTGTTTCAAGATTTTTAAAGTAAAGGCCAAATATAAATTAAAGACAATCATAATAATAAAACTTCACATAAAAAAATTCAATTTTTGTCATGTGGCTTATTTATTTATTTTTAAATTTATTTTGTTGAATTTTCATTTGAAAAGACAATGAGGGCACCTTTTTGTTTCTCGAAAAAACAAAGGGCGCTTTTGCCTCCAAAGGAAGGTTGAAGGGCGCAATTATCTGTGAGGAAAGTCAGGCAAAACCTTTGTATAGGATCTTTCTTGGAACACTATAACACTATAAATATTCCAACTTAAGCGCCCCCCCCCCCCCACCCCCATCTTCTTCAAAAATGTTTCCCAAATGAAAATTATGACTAATCACCTGGGTGCGACTTTCTATTATAAAGATTTTAAAATTTCAAATGTCAATTAAAAACAAACGTATTAATGTTAAAATTTCAACGATCGTCTATTCTTACGCGCACCCCCCCCCTCCCCTACGCCAGAGGAATAAAGAAATTATTTTCTCTAGATAAGGCAACACGCAGCAACAAATAATCGCAAATTGGAAATTTTTATTTAGAGGAGGAGAGATGGTTTGTGTCTACACATGATGCCACGGCCGCTGACGCAGGCATCCGAAGAATCATTCGAGTTGCAGTGTGTTTTTTTTAAAAGTAATGTTGTCATTTGTAACCAAAAATTAGTTTTATTGTTTTCTAGAATTTTTTTTTTTTTTTTAAGAATTGTCTACTAATTTTGCGCCCCTCAATATTTTTCACTCCGTGCAGGGGCACGGACTGACGGAGCGTTAGTCCGGGCCTGCTCCTGCTGTCACAAAGTCAGCCTTTTCCATGGTATATATGTATCATTGAATTTGTGCAGGGCCAGACTGCAAACTAGCTCAATAATTTTACAGAATATATATCTGTAGTGATTTTAGTTTCAAAAATTATGTGGTTTTTTAATACAGTAAAAAATAAATTGGCTGAAATTCAAAAATTTTGTTGGTTGGGTGCTCTATGTCTCATGCGTATTTTTGTGTGTTTATATATTTATGCATATTCGTATATACTTATAAGTGAATCCCTCCCCCTCCCTTAAAATTTTTTTACACATCACTGTGCAATCAGATGCTACATTGTATCCTTACACAGTTGAGTTCTGATAACTCTAAATCCCAAAAGAATGGCTAAAAGCCTCAAGTTAATGAAAGTTCTAGTTATAAAAAGTTTCTTCAGCCTTTTCAAGAGTCTGAAACCCAATCAAAGCTTTGAGATAAAGGAATATTCTAGTAATAAGGCTTCGAGTTATCGAGACTTGACTGTATTAACCTTTTGGATCCGGGCTGTTCATATAGAAATTTTTCTTTCGACCCAGGTAGTACGACAGTTTAACCAGATTTCTTTTTCATTGAAAAGAGAAGGTATAAACTGTCATACCAGACGTATGATACCTTGAAAAAATCCACGGCTCCAAATGGTTTGAGTGAAAATTTCAACCCTGTCCAGGGTTCCCACGGGCCCTAAAAAGGCCCTATAAAGGCCTGATTTTTGAGTTTGATTTTTAGGGGCCCCTAAAAAGGCCATATATTTTATCAAAAGCCCTAAAAATGATTCAAAGCCCTATTTTTTTTTTTTGTAAGAATTTGTAAGAATTCTAAGTACGCATCTCGCTCCCTTCCATTTTTTCTCGATCGTCATAACACAGCGTGGAGATTCAAGGTCGCAGATCAAGGTGAGACTTATCGGGCTTTAGCCACGCCTATGATGTGAGGGTGCGCTTTTATTGGGTATCGTTTTCGTTACGTATACGTGGCACCTGGCACAGCCATCTTAACACAAGTATTTAGAAGGCTGTGCTCCTGGTTGTAAAGAAAAAGGACAAAAAAGAAAAGATAATAATAAATCTGCTGAACAGCTGAACTGATTATTTTACGGACGTTCTTCAATGATTGTTGATACGTAGCAGCGTCGGTCGATTTCGCATGGCGAGTTGAAATAGCGTGCATTTCTATTTTCTCTTCGTATCTTGTTTGCAGTGGTGCAAGTGCTGCGCAAATTGCGCCACGCTGCGCCAAATAAAGAATCTTGCGTCATCCTGCTCCCAAACGCACTTTTAGATCGAAATTGCGCCTGATTGCGCCAAAACGGCCGTTTTTCTAGCGAATATCGCGAAAAAGTGGCATAACTTCTGCTTTTGTTAACCGTACGTCATGACGGTTGCTATGGCGATGTTCTAAACACGTGCGTCGCGAAAAATATTCTCCTTATCTGAAATTTCAATCCTTTTGCATCTTGCAAAAATTTTGATATTTTTCAGAATCCAAAATTATTTTGACATCTGCTACCTCAGCTTAACTTATTTTATGTTTTACTTTGAGTAAAAAGTAACTTATTTTTAGAAGCATGTCAACATCTAGCATTTACGTCGCGAACGAAGCTTCCTATGTTGAAGATTTCAATCCAAATGTATCTTTCAAACATTTTAATATTTTTGACAATTAACCGTTATTTTGACAATAAATACCTTTCATTAGCTTGTTTTAGCTTGTATTTTGATAACAAATAATTAATTTTTTTTCTATTTATATACCTATTAATTTTTGCAAGTTTGATTTTAATTAGCATTAGGTTCTCCATTGCTTCATTTTTTGGAAAACAATTAAAACAATCAAACACATAATGTTTAATTATGGCTTTGTACTGAAAGGCAGTATTTTGAAAAGTTGAATTTGTAAAATTATAATTTTAAAAGCTTAAAATATAATTTTCCATGCTACTAGTAGCAGTGCTCCCATTAGGTCATTAAAGGAAAGATAAAATTTTGATGTGTTGTACAAAATTCAGAGAAACTTTATGGCAGCACATAATTATCTCATTCTGCTGTTTAGAAGTTCTAAAGTTTTGGAACCAGCACATATTTAAGGCATTAACAGCAGAGAGACAAACAAATTAAATGTGAAGCAGTATAGGATAATTACACAAGAAGCTTAATCCAATCAAGAGTCATCAGATTTTTTATTAAATTTAGCAAACCAACGACTAAAGTCAGCTGTTAAGAACAATGTCTTGTGTGAAATCGAGTTGCAAAATGGATGTTAGAAGATGCAGAGAAGTTATGAATGAGAAAGAGAAAGAACAGTAGAACAAAAAGGAACCAAGTTAAACTTTTAAATTAAGGTTTTTCAATTTTTAGCTCACAAAATCTAATTTTGCGCAATAAAACATAAAAAAAAAACTTTAGTTTACTTTTCAAGCACAAAGGTAGTTAGTTCCTCAATTTTAAGTTAAAGCGCATTGTTAACAAAAGAATATCCAAATGTTATTGATAATTATGCAACTAAAAAACCAAAAAATGTCTAAATTTTTCATATTGTTGTGGAAGTTTTAAACCAAACGTTTGCATTTCATATTTGATCACCACGAATGCGCTCCTAGGTGGATAGGATTTTTACTTCCTTTTACGTAGTAAAGGAAGTATTGTGATCGCGAAAAAAAAAAAAAAAATCACCCAAATTTGAGTCTAAATTTTGATTTTGCTCACCCGAATGAGTGTTCAGTAGTTTTTTCGACATGTCAGCACGTGCTTATGTACCTACCAACATATAAGCAGCCGAAAAATCCTTTTCAACCACCCCCGAGTTAATTCGACGAGTTTTCTCGTGACGTCTGTATGTGCGTATGTGTCGCTTAACTCAAAAACTATATTCCGTAGAAGCGTCTAACTTGGTATGTAGGCTCTGAGGATGGTCTAGTTGTGCACCTCCCCTTGTGGTTGCATTCGAATGTTCCCAAGGGGGTGTTTTACCCCTTTTTTGGGGTAAAGCAGTGTTAATTTCAATGCAGACTCAAGTGATAGGAATTGGCGCGACCACTTGGCGATATGTCGCCAAGTGTTTGGCGCCAAGTTGGCGACAAATGTGGCGAAAAAATTATTTTTTGAATTTGGGTTCAGCTTCGCACTATTGGCGATATTTTGCGAAAAATTCACTGAATGATATTAAAATCAGGAATATTTAGAAAATTAACCATTGTAAAATATTTTTTGCATTGTTTCGTGGCAGATTAGGGGAGTAAATATTTGAATTGTTACCTTGCTCACTCCAAGCACTTTTTTTAACACTTAAGGCAACAACTAAGAAATTTACACGTAAAAAGAAGTAGTGTGGGATCCATTCCAGATTTTTTTCTTTTATATAGGCCTAGAGTCTGCTTGTTAGTCCTTGAATTTTATAAAATGAAGTGTGTGTCATATTGTACTACATTTAAATGGTTTAAAAGGAACTGCTGCAGTTTTATTTAAAATTTGTTCATAAAATTTTTGGCGTGAGTGTAGTAGCTGTATAGTAACCCTTTGCTCGTTTCTTAAGCTGTGTTAAAAATGTAAAATGATACATAACTGGAAATAAAATGTATATGGGAGTTGAAGCTTTGCTGTTTATAGAAATGAATATATTGTGCAAGAACATAATAGTTTTGTTTTTCGACTAACTGATAAGCTTTTCCTTTAAAAGTTAGTTATTCAGCAGAAGTACGACTACATAACGTCAAGTGGCCCTATATAATCTGGAAAATGGGCCTGAAAAAGGCCATATAAAGGCCCTATTTTTTAATCTGCTGAGAGGGTGGGAACCCTGCTGTCCTCTAAATTAGACGAGACTTATGGTACAACATGTGTACTGCCTGGTTCCTAAAGGTATATGTAAGAATTCATGCATTCAAAATTTTTCGCTATTAAAAATTTCCTTTTGCTTATTTGAATTAAATTATTAAGCCACTCTAATATTAATGCAGTGAGTAACGACCCCTAAGCAAGGGCTAAGACAGGAACATGCAATACACCGCTAACTCTATTATTTCCATCCGTGGACTGCAGTTTCGTGCTATTTGTACCGTACCAAGTGTGGTCGCCAGGGGTGATTGTGTTCCGGTATTTTACCGGATTTGCGGTATTTTCATGATGGATTCTGGTATTTTCATGTTCGAAAATACCGGAAATAAAATATTTTTAATTATGCTTTTGTCTTCCCACCTTCGGTATTTTTTTTTATTTTTCGAACTTTCGGTGATTGTTAAGATACCATTTTATTTTATTTATTTATTTATTTTTTTTTTTTTTTGACTGAAAACTATTTGAAACTATTCGAATGTCTGAAATGTGTCTTGTTTGTTTATGAAAGGCAATTTATTATTAAATACCTATAATTATAAAATTAGGTGTGCTTAAATAATAGGGGCATTGATTTTTTGAAAAAAGCACCCCCCACACACATTTTCTCTTCAAAACTTTCAGGTATTTTTTCATGAATACACAATCACCCCTGGTGGTCGCTCACTAGTGTTCTAATTTCACATTAGCTTTTTTTTTTTTTGGCTCTCTTTGCGCTATAAGAGGATTTTTGCCTCCAACTCTATTACTTTCGTATTCCATGCTGATGAGTGCATAATAAGCAGGAAACTGCAGTCCATGGATGGAAATAACAGAGTTAGTGGTGTGTTGCACACTCTAATATTATTTATTCCTTCTCTGTATGAGAAATGAGATTAACTAATACATTTTCTTCTTCTATTAATATGAAAAATCTTTTCTTGTGCATTTACCTGGAAATTCTTTGTTTTTGCTAGGCAAAGGGCCATTAAAAGAACACTACGAGAGAATAATTAAGGACAAAGGATTTTCCCATGTGGAGGTCTTGACTTTGTGGTTAGCAGCTGCGGATTATCCGACGTTTCTTGGTTTGTAAATATTGTGATTGAATTTTGGAATGAATGCTAAAGATTTGATCTTTTGAGCATTAAAATTATTACTATACTTCCTTTATTATGTACACCTACTCATTTATCAGTTATATGACTAATGTACTATCCTTTACAATTTTCGGTAATTTGAATGATTAAGGTCGTATAAAATTATGTATTAGTATAAAAGAGAACAAAAAGAAAAAGACAATCACTTTTGTTAGGATCGCAAGGTTTTTTTTTCACTAACTTTTCTTCTTGTTTATTACTTCTGTGTTAAATGTCTCTTATCAATGCGCTTTTATTAGTTTCACATGAGGGTTTGTATGTATGGCACTCTGAATCTATATATCTACTTATATTAAAAACTGAGTATCTAACTATCTTTCTATCTTTCTATGTCACGCTTATTTCTCCTGAACGCCAATGAACTGAAAGTCGAACCAGGTACCGATAGATAGGTCATTTTTCAGGCTTCATTAGTTTCAATCTATATGATTATACGATTTTAATTAGCGAAGATATCAATTAATAAGTAGTCAAGTTTAAAGCGATTAAGCCTAATAAATGATTAAACGTCCAAGACATTTATTTCTTACCGTTGCCATTTGAAGATAAACGTTAATTAAATTATTGAACTGTTTAAAATTCCAAGATATTTATTTCCTACCGTTGCCATTTTGAATTAAAACGTTAATTAAATTATTGAACTATTTAAAATTCCAAGATATTTATTTCTTTCCGTTGCGATTTTAAATTAAAACGTTAATTAAATTGAACTTTTTAAAATGAAAGAGTTATTTTTTTCCATTGTCATTTTGAATACGTGTTATAACACAGTTCTAACAATTGTTTTTTTTCTAATTATTAATGACATTTTTTCTCTGGTACCATTTTGAAAATGTGTTTTTAAATAAAATTGCAATTGCTGTTTTTAGAAGGGACTTTTTTTGGCTGCGATCCAAATATTAAAAGAACTTTTTCGTTTAGAATTTTGCAATTAATTTTACAGGAAGGAAATAATTGCGGTTTGGAAATAATTGTTTTTGGAAAGGAATTTTATTTGTTATTTAGGGAGAGTGCTAAGTATGCGCTACTTGACATCGTCTTTATTTTTGAGGAAGCATGTGCAAATAATTCGATTGATTCTTTGATGCAGGAAAGCTTTTTAGCGAGCCGCTTTAGCGGGGAGTAGTTTATTAAACTTTTCCTTGGTACTGTAAAGGCGAGCCGCCTTGGCGGCAAGTAGTTTATTGAAACTTTCCTCGCTACTGTAAAGGCGAGCCGCCTTGACGGCGAGTAAACTGTTTAAACTTTTCTCATTACTTTAAAGGCGAGCCGCCTTGGTGGCGAGTAGTTTTCTCAAACTGCCTTCACTACATTACAGCCCGTGCAATGCCGGGCCACGCAGCTAGTATATATATAAATGGATGTATGTATGTATATATATATATATATATATATATATATATTCCCCCTGCTTTTAGTTTTAGGTTTTTGTTCTAATGTGCGGTTTGCAGTCTTACATTGGTGCTTTTTTGCCCAATGAAAATCTGTAGACTGCATATTTTGAACTAAAACATCCTCTCTATAGTTTATTTTTAAATTTTTTGGTCTTTCGACCACTCTTGAATCCCCCACGGCTGATGAGCTCTGGATTCAACCTTTCTCCTTTTACTTCTCCTAATGTGCCATTTTCTATTTCATTATTATTATTTTTTATTTGTTTTATTATATACTTGGCTTTGTAGTTTAGCTGCTTTGCGCATCTATGGGCTTTTGGTGTGGTCTCTTCGTTTTTCCTCTTACAATTCTGTTATTTTATATATATATATATATATATATATATATGTTTGTTTGTTCCTTATACAAATTCACAGTTTGCTTTGGATTTTCATCAAACTTGGCACAGAGGTTCCTTGATGCACTAGAATTCACATAGGCGGGATTTTGAAATTTAAAAAAAAACCAAAAAGCTCGAAATTATAAATTTTTGTCTAAAAATGGCCATTTTCTTTCTATTTTGAATAGAGAAGTAGAAATAAGCCTTTAAGCATACAAATTGATAAAATTTAACACTTTTAAATATGCGTATTTTCCAACAAAGATGACGATTAACAGTGAATTATCAATTTAAGGCTCACCTATTTCATTTTAGCTTGAAATAAGTTAAAAACTAATATAATGGAGCTATAATTAGCACCCGGGCAAAGCCGGGTAATCAGCTAGTGAAAGATAAAATTCACGTTCTTTACAAATAATAAAAGTAATATTTAATGATATTAGTAATACTAAAGGCTAAACTATATTACATGTTGATGTATTCTTAGTGCATGTAAACTTAGAGGATATTCAATAGTTTTGAAAATCGGAGGGAAATCTGAGTATCATGAAATATTTTACTAAAAGCTAATATTTTTTAAAACTATATTTAAAATTATTATTTATTGTATCTTGCTTCTGACTCAATGTAATACAGGTACATAATCTCTTATCCTGTGATCAATATTAATGCAAAACTAAATGTGAATAGGTATTCTTTTTTCTAACCATTGACCCGAAAGTTTCTTCATGCAAATTGCATTTTATTTGTTGAAGCTGTAGTCCCAAGCACATCATCTATATACATAAATGACTACTTTTGTATATGTATACCAGTCACGTGCCGTGAAAGAACGCCCAGGGTAGGCAGATGAGATAATTTGGAATAGTAATACATTGTTGAAAAAAAGCATATGCTGTTAACCGTAATAAAACAGTATGAATATGAATGATATTTACGTAGTATAAACATGTATAAAAAGATTTTCATCTGAATCTATAGAAAATCCATTCTTCTTTCTTTCATTGTGACGAAAATATCTGTGACTTTCATAAAAATTTAAAATGGGGACTTGTTTCATTTTGTTCACTTTCTATTTCTATTAATATCAAAACAAGAAATAACAGTTGTTAATTTGTCATTCTGTTCCTTTTGTTGCTCTTAGTTCTTTTTATGGCCGAAAATATTCCCTCTAAAAAAATTGCGGCTGGTATAGTCAAAATTAACAGCAACAACATCAGTTTCTGGAAACAGTTGGTTCAGTTCACTTTTCAAAAATAAAATCAAGTGCATTTTTTATACATTTGTCAAAAAAAAAAAAAAACTTATTCCCATAAAAACTACAAATCTGCAATCCGTGTCAAAAAATTTCGGTACTTTTTTTCCAGACTGCTGAATGCATCCTTATCAACTCTAAAAGCTAATTTTTAAAATTGACTTCCATATAATAATGATATGGTTTTTTCAATATTTTGTCGCTTTACTTCGTAAGTCTTTTTTTTTGTTCAAAAAGTTCAAACAGAACAACTATCCTGAGGTTTCAACTTACACATCGGAAACAATATGACAAATGAAAAAACGAAACATTTGAAAATTACGGAAACATTTCATAGAAAACAAACAACCATATAAAAAAACAAATCAAGATGCCAAAACCATTGAGAATTTTGCTAACGCTCACCGCCCTGCACATAACGTCCAAATTACAGCGGAGAATCGAAGAGACCGGCAGAGAAAGAGTAGCTTTCGAGCTGATCTTCGTCGGCTACGCCAGATAGGCTGATTTTAGGGAAAAGTGTGGCACGGGGATGTTTTGCATGCTAAGCATTGCATACATACGGAAGTCGAAAAGCAGCGTCGGTCGCTGCTTTTCGAGTGTACCAAAATGGAAAAATTCCATTTTTTTTCTTTTTTTCTATTATTGCTGTGTAAAACCAAAATATTTTTTCTAATCAACGCATTAAATGTCATTGAATGAAGTGGTGAGGTTGGTCTGTTTTCTTCGTGGATAGGCACCAGGGGCGGCTCCTCACTATGGGCCGGGTGGGCCGGGCCCACCCAGAAAAATTGCAAGAAAAAAAAATACACAATGTAACACATCGTTTTGTATTTCAGTTCAAAAACAAAAACAAAAAAAAAACATAGGGCACAAAACATATTTTCAACCTTCAGCCCTCCAACCCCTTGCACATCGCAAATACAGCACAAGAAAATTTTCAAGTTCCATCGATTTCAGCGTTTCGCCGGGACCGCCGCGAAGAAAGAGAGGGGGAAAAAAGAGAGCTTTGAGAACGAGTTCGGGGTTCGGGGGCCAGATCACCACGGGCCCTACGGCTGCCAAGGCACACCTCCGCTTTCAGCCAATCGCAGTGGTTGGATTAAGAAGAGCGGTAAGCGATGACACCCCCTTGTAACAGCCGACCAGAGGGCACTTTCTCTTGGTGCCCAAAATTTCCCTTTGTCCCCAACCATAGCGGTGGAGAGGGAAGTGTTTCGTTAACTGTACACGGGCAGAGAATGTCTGGCCGGTCTGGCTCCTGTGTTAGGGAGAAAACTCTCGCCTATTTCCATTCCACAATCCTCGTTTTTTCTTTTTTTGATTGATTTTTATAACATTTCCTCTTTTTTTTTTGGTCTTTCTTTTTTCCATTCTCAACACCTTTTTCCAACAGGCATAGAGATTACCAGTTCATTACCCCCCTCACCTATTTGTAATACAATGCATGCATTATTTATTAATTTGCGTTTTGGAACTAAAGATTATTATTCTCGAAATTTTTGTGTGTTGCATTTAAGTTTTTGAAACGTTTCCTTTTTAAGAACGTGATGTTGTTGTTTTTCATCGAATCACAGTTTTATTGTTACGTTCTCATCCCTTAGTTTTTCTTTTCTGTCACATAGAAATATTTTCACCATTAATCGAAACATTTAAAATCCTTTCAAGCTATATTGTGAGTCAACTAAGAATCAGTTCTTTAGTTATAGGCTTATATGACTGTAATTTTTTATCCATGCTTACTCTAAGTTAATATTTAGGATTAATGACAAAACCTATGCTAAATTTGATAGTCGATGAATAAAAAATGCATCAGTAGAGATGTTCTATTTATTTGTTTTATTTACTAATTTTTTGTAGTTGTTCAGACAAATATTTCAAACCTGACTTGTCCAGGGTTGCCACAGGAAAAATTCTTCAAAAAAGTAGCAAAAGTAGTCAAAAACGTATACAAAAGTTGCAAAAAAGTAGTCCCAAAAGGAAAAAAGTTGCAAAAAAAGTAGCCCTCAAAATTGAAAAAGTTAAAAAAAAAAAAAAAAAAACAGTATTCATGATCAGATAAATGAAGTAAGATATAAATAGTACAGCTAAAAATGTAACATTTGTAATAAAACCTCATCTGTTTTGCTGAGGAATTTAAATTGAATGTGCAATTACAAAAATGTTTTTTTTTGCCAAAACTTATTAAATAGGGAGTGCCCCCCCCCCCCACAACTACAGTAAATTCTATTCAACTATTTGGATGAGAATACAATGAAAAACCAATATAAATAAAGCAAATTATAAATAAAATACTGCCAGTATCTGTTACGAGGATGCAGCAAAGCAACATTATTAGTGTAAAAAAATACGTGGTCTTTTGTTGCAAGAACTAGTTAAACATTAACTAGAACCTTGAAAGTACAGCAGTACTTTTGCCAGAAACTTGATACTAATTTGATTTTTTTCCTCTGATTTCTTGACTTCCCTTTACAGTTCAGCTTTTTCTTTCTCTTATTTTTGCTCACTTTCTTTTGTTTTAACATTTTTTAATTTTCTTCCCTAACCTTAGCTACTTTTTTTTATTTTACTCTGTCGTCAAACTGATATCAGCACCTTATGTGCTGATATAATTCGCAATTTGGATAACTATAATGTAATGCTCCACACAGGGCCGTAACCAGAACTTAGTTTCGGGAAGGGTGTTACCAAACCTATTTCCCAGTGAAATCTATAAAGTCAATAAATTTGATTTCATGTTCTATATTCTGTTGATTTTTGTTACAGTAGAGGTTAAAAGGGTATTAACATGAAAACTGAAAAAAATAATTAAATAATAATAAAAAAATGACTCATATTTTCAATGAAGAAAAAAAATCTGGACTTACTCATATACACGCATTCGAAGGAGTACTTTTAAAATTTCTATTTCACAGCACTTATAAGATCAGTTTAGTACTTACAAATTTGAAGAGAGTTCTTTTAGTGGTATTAAACATTTGCAGGGAAAGGTGTACTGTTAAGGTATGTTTGCAATAACTACAATAAAAATAATTACTGCAGAAAAAACACTTAATTTGTACAATTATTCAATAATGATAATTTTATTTTTTAATTGCTGTTTCAAAGTAAATACGAAAATTAAAACGAAACAGAAATAACAATTTTTTCAGTGAGAAACTATCAAAAGCATTTTTTTAATAGTTTTGAAAAATTTCGGAAGGGGTTTGAACCCTAAAAACACAACCCTTCAATAATGCCCTAACTCCACATATTGGTTCTGCAACACGAAATGGTGTGAGGGAGGACTTCAGCTGAAAGTTTGAAGTGGAGAAATAGAGCTCTTAATCATAATGTTAACTAGTACTTTGTTCCTTGCAAAAAAATCAGAAATATAATGCTAATGTTACAAAACTTGACAACCTTGAAACAAAATCATCGATTCAGTGCTTTTTGTGACAAGTGAATAATCATGCTTAAAATAATTGCGGAGTTTTTTTTTTTTAAATTAAAGTTTCAGTAAAAATGAGAATAAATTTTATGTACTTGTCTTTTTTACAAAGCTTTGATGTATACTCAAAAAAAAAACAACTGCCGAAAATTGTGCAAAAGGATTATCATTTTTCGCAAGGTAGAAGATCACACAAACTTGAAAATTTCATAAATGAGCTCTTTAAAATAAAGAAAAACTTTAAACAATACATCTTATATCCCTGTTTAATTTATATCACTTTGTATAGTTTTCCTCTATTCAATCATAAATTCTAAAAATATTATTCAATGAGTTACTTCAACTTTCACACATTTCAACTGGAAGCTTATGCAAAAACTACCCATCAAAAAATTAATAAAATTAAAAAAAAAAGTTGATTAAGATTTTAAGTGAAAAATACTTATTGCAAGTAAAAAATTTAACATTTAAAAGCTCATTTGCTAAATATTTTGTACACTTCTCACCAAAAAAGTAATTACAATTGATAAAAAATAAAAGTCAAGGGTGAAAAAAAAGAACTATGGATATAATATACTTCAGTTAGCTTATATTAAAATAGCTGTCAAATGCTAAAATAATTGAAATTACAAGATGTGCGCAGTCGAAATCTCCAAGTTCCTAAAATTAAATTTTTACTTAATTAGCTGTTTATTATTAACCCTACACTGCATGGTGTTGCCAATTGGATACATGGACAATTTGTCCTCCTTATGAATAGCAGAATGTAGTCATAAGGCAACCCTATTCATAAAAAGCAAGTATTGGGTATATTTAAAGCAATTATCACCATTTATCCTTCATACATGGCAGCACTGGTCTGATACATGCTCTTAAATGAATCCATATGGATAGCTTTTAAAATCACTCAAACTACCAAGTTTTGAAATTATTTTTTACAATGAAATATTTTTCTTTGTCTTTTAAAAAAATAACATGAATAAAATAAACATTTATCTTTCGTTTAAGATGTGTTTTACATCAAAATAATTATTTGGAAAAAATCTAGGACATAATACACGTCTGTAGCCATTTGGCAACATTATGCAGTAAGCATCCAGAGAACACTTCGATTCATCTCTATAGTTCATGAAGTATGTGCTTTGTTTATGTTTCGCGCTAGCTTCTTTCTCTTTTTGGAAGGTATGATATAATCATGCGGACCCAAAAGTGGTACTTTCGGCTGTTCTACCGTTTATAAGACCTCGCAATTATCAATGCTTAGTTGATGTTCAACAGAGTGAACAAACACAAAATCAATAGGGAAAAGCCTTCAAAACGTGTTCATTTTAGATTTCAGTTAGCGCAAACGTTGTGCTTACATGAACAAGTAAAGTCATTAATAATTTTAAAATATAGTTTTGAAAAAAACTAAAAAATACTCTTTTACATTGGAATGCGCTGTGATAATCACGGGTTTCCCTCTGATTTTCAAAACTACTGAATATCCGCACTTAAGTTTACATACACTTATAATACATCAATATACAATACAGTTTAGCCTTTAGTATTAAAAATAATATTAAATATATTACTTTTATATTTGCAAAAAACGTAAATTTTATCTTTTATTCAGAGTTACATACATACATACATACATACATACATACAAACAAACCCACATGTGAAATTAATAAAAGCAAATTAAAAAGAGACCATTAGCTACAGAGGAACTAGAGTTACAAACCAAAAAAAAAAAAAAAAGAGAAAAAGAAAGCTTGCGCGAGAGATCCCCCAAAAGACATCAGATTTGACAGAATTGATCATCAGATAGTACAAGTACATATAAAAAATAATGTAAAATGTCAAAATGTAAAGGATTACAAAAGTACAGTGCACCAAATGTTCAATTTCTTCATTTTTTTACAAAAAAGAACTAATTTCAAGACTATCATTTAAAATCCTTTTTATCTGTTGAATGCATGGTGTAGCCATTTGGCAACAAAACTATTTTTAATTAGAAAGGGGTGAAAATTTAGAGTTAAATTTTTTTAAATATTTTTCCATGTTTTCTTATTACATTGACAAACACATATATTTTTTTCTACGAAAAATAAAAAATCACGCAGTGTAGGGTTAAAATTCAGTTGAAGGAAAGTCTTAAATAAGTCAGTTCCTTCAATCTACTAAACTTTGAGCCGATTTTCCCCAATATATATCAAATAAATTGATCCACCTCCCTTCCTCAGTAGCTACGGCTATTAAGCAAATCTCTTTTTACCCAAAAGCTAAAACCAGCGAAGAGATTATTTCAGAATCTAAGTCCCTCCCTGATTGCTATTTAAAAAAATAATAGTGAATCTGTCCATAATAAAAGGCAAAGGGATGTTCTTTTTTTAGATGACAAAGAAATAAGAATGAAAAAATAATAAGTTTCAAATTAATAAATAAAATCAAATAGGGCGAAAAAAAATCACGATTTTCGAATAAAAACTTGCTTTGGAAAAAAAAGAAGTCTCCCAAAAAGTAGCTCCAGTAAAAATAAGTTGCTTTTTAGCCTGTTTGTGCTCAAAAAAAGTCTCCAAAGTCGCCTAGAGCTAAAAAAAAGCAGCAAAAAGTAGCATTTAAGTAGCCTGTGGCAACCCTGCTTGTCAGTAATCCATGTTTTACTTTTAATGTTATTTGAATCGGTAAGTCAGGATCCTTTAAATTTGATTATGTTGTAAAAAAATCCAAGAGTTTTAATATTGTTATGTACTCTTCGTGTATTTCCTGAAAATAATTCGATTCAGGTATAATGAACATTACTAGTTTGAGTACGACCATAGGCAAGAGAGTGGGATCATAACTGGTCAAACAAGTGTATTCCAGTTTATTTAAGAACATATACATACATTAAAATTGAAAGTTTATGAAAATACCATAACTATAAAAGGGACATTTTTAAGTTCTAACACCGTTAGGATTTGTTTTTCCATGAACAAAATGCAACATTTGTATCCAAATTAAAAAAGAAAAAAACCCTCTAAGCGTGCTCATATCTAGTCATTTACCTTATGCGCTCCTTAATTTGATAAAGGCTTTCAGAAAGTTATGGTGCAGACGGCCGAAAAATTTAGGGGAAGAGAGGGAGTGTTTTTAAGCATAAATGCTCTTTTTCTTTTTTAGTGTAGTCCCATAATGTTTGAGTAGCTGCGCCGACTTGAGGCGTGACACTTTTGATGTGATGAACATTTTCAGTGTCTGAAAATGGCAAAATAGAACTAGCTTAACATGAGTGATGCATAGAAAGTCGGTCGTCTGTGCAAAATATTGTTATTATTATTACATTGATCGCTTAAGGCTGGTGTAGCATTTAAAATATAAAACCTATTATATGTATCAAATCAAATGAGATAATTTTGCAATGCAAGTTTGTATTCATTGAATTAAATATTATTTTACGCCACTCAGCATTAGTTTACTAACAGTTGTTTCCTTCATTTTATCTTTGTAAGCATTACTGGGGAAACGTATAATTGCGGGCCCACCCACTAAATTAAGGCACGAGCCGCCACTGGTAGGCACTTGCCTACCCAGACGGCACGTCCCTGGTATGTATGTATGTCCGGGGTAATCTTCAAAACTACTGGACCGATTTTTCACTGTAGATAGCTATAGCTACATCAACAGGAATCAGGATAGGCTATAATTTATTTCTAAAAAACTTAGTTTTAAAAAGTTATTATAAAAACAGTAAATTTTATGTCATTTCCCCATTAAATGATTAAATTTTCAGTCCATTGTTGCAAAAAATTGTTGCCTTGCAACAACAATATTAGTAGTGACCATAATGAAAATTTTGAACCAAGGCTTCTCTGGAGTAAGTATGGAATTTATTGCTTTCTTAGGATTTTTATTCATCTATGCCAAATAATCGATACCGGGCTAAATAAAAAGAGAATTGATTTTGGCAACAGTTAGAAAATAGAAAGTGATTTTTTGGAAAATCACACGGATGAAATAAATAGCGCATTTAAGTTTGATTTCACGTTCTCCTTCCCACCCAGTTAATCTACTGCATGGTCACAAAAAATACCTTTGAGAAATACGATTCTACTGGGCTTAGTTGAAAGTCATATATTTATTTTCTTGGATTTGGCATGTTGCATTTAAACCCGTGCGACGCCAGGCACATCAGCTAGTATTGCATAAGTGAACACTGTTAGAGCAATTAATTTATTTATGAAAAATGCTATCCTTTTTATTTTTTCTGATCTTTCCTTTAATGATCAAGCTTCAAATTTAATTATTTTTTGAGTCCACAAATCATTTATTTTTAAAATTAATTACATTCACATTTTCAAATAATATTTCTTAAGATAAAAAAATGCTCCCCCACATTTCTATACTCAGAGTTTGCATTCCCCCTAAAGCTCCTGAAAAAAATTGCATCTTCTAAAATTCCTAAAAAAATTTTGTGTTCCTAAAAAAATAGAAAGTTTACAGGAGTTCTTAAAGAGAATTTAACAGACCCTTCTGATAGTTTTTTTTTTTTGCAAAAAAGAATTTTTCTCCAGATATTTAATGTGATAAATAGAAATATTTTACAAAATTTTCGTTAAAAAATGCACTTTTCACATTATTTTTCATCTTGGTCCATCAGGTACCTATTTGTAGTCGAATAAAATTGAAAATTGCCCCTAAAAGTTTGCCAAAATGTTCCTAAAATTTTGAAAAGTCAACTGCTAGCCCTGTACACTCATACATAAATCCAAACTGGTAAATGGCTTCTGGTGGTTATCAAAAATCTTGCCATGTTATGATGATTTAATCGAAGTACGTTTCTCTCCTAGCTTGTGCTGACTTGGGAGTAAGTCTGCACACTTCCTCCAGTGGCCTGGACTTGCCAATGAAGGTGGTCGACATGTTCGGATGCTGCCTCCCTGTGTGCGCGGTTTCGTTTTCATGGTCAGTTCTTCCTCATTTGAGTCCCCATTTAACCCATTAATGCCTGACATTTTTTTTCCAAAGATATTTTGTATATTGGTTAAACAATGTTTAATGGACAGGAAAAATAATTAAAAAAATATTATGTAAAAAATAATTTTTTTAATAAGGAAAGAAGAAACGTCTCGTAAAAGTTACAATAGACCCCAGAAGGTACATAATTTGTTTACTAAATCTGCCTACAATATAATATTTAAAAAGACATTTTATAAGAAGAAATAAAATCAGCAATTAACATAAACTGGGAAGTTGGGAATAACTTTGAAAACTCAGCTTTTTTTCTTAAGATTGTGAACGATGTCATCTTAGATAAAGATCCTATTAAGACTGCTACAGAACACACTTCACAATGGTTATGTGCTGCAATCTGTTAATAACGAATTGAAACAATACCAAGGTACTGATTGAACACTATTATTTGGTTGAAATGTTCATTTTGGGGAAATTCAGACCCTTTTTTGGACCGTCCCTAAAAAGGGATGCTAGGCATTAATGGGTTAAAATATAGTTCACTAAATAGCAAATGTCATTGAATATCTTTACGTCGATGAACTTACTTCCTTAAAACATTTTTTTTCAAATTTATGTAATTTCAGTGTTTTTTTACTTTTTAGCTCAAAGGTATTTATTTCTTAGAATTTTACTTCAGTCTAACTAGTTTATCTTGAACCTACCTATCTCGAAAAAGACCCTCTCCTCGGATTTTATGTTTTTTATCACTGGTTCGAATGAAAAAGTAAAATTGGAGCTCCACTGAGTATAATAATATGAAATATTTCTGACATATGGTTATTTGCTTAAAATATTTAAGAGACGAAAAGGAAGTTTTATTCTAGCTATTTAATTTTTCAAATCTTGAAGTGAAGATTTATTGTGAAAGGTTATTCTTTTTACCTTTTATAAAATTATTTTAATTTAATAAATCGAAACTTATACAGGAAAGAAAATTGCCCTTAATAATCATGTTCTACAACAAAATATGAACATAATTAACTTTCATTTATTTTATTCTTTTTCATTCCAGTTTATCAGAGCTTGTGAAAGATGACATTAATGGCAAAGTGTTCAATAACAGCATTCAACTCAGCCAACAATTGCAGGTAACTTGGAAAACTTTGCATTCTTTACATTCTTAAAACTCTTAATGATCTTTAAAAATATGAATTGAAAGTTTGATACTCAACAGGTAACTGTATGCTTGATGCACAAATATTGGTGGACAGATAAAATTTAGATTTTATCACTAATGATTGTCGTAGCACTCAACAAAATCATTGAAATGCTGTGACATTTCATTTCACACTCCAGGGTCCCCCGTTCCTAACACAGCTTCGTGGTTTAACCAGGATAGGGCCCCTAAGAGCGCTCTGTTCCGAATTTTGGACCAGAACCTAGGGTCGAGCAAACCCTAGGCCCAGCACCCCCAGAGGTATCGTTTCACTTGGAGGACTTTGTGGCCACGACATTTTTAACGCCTCCCAGCCACCATTAATCAAGACGGTGGATCTTTGATCGGCTGGGATTGAACCCGGGTGCCTCCGGACACGAGTCCGATGCCTCACCGATCGGGCCACCACGGCCCCAATGCTGTGACATAAAAGTTTCATGAAATGTGGTTCCGATTTTAAGCCACAGTAAATCAAATGCTGTAGTTTGCGATGTTTAAAATAATATTCAACTAGCAGTGGTGCTAACTTTTTGTAGTTTTTAACCGACTTCAACAAAGGAGGAGGTTCTCAATTCAAAGGGTATGTTTTTTTTTGTTTGTTCGCACATAACTTATGATCTACTGAACCGATTTGGACGATTTTTTTTTTAAATCGATAGGAGATGGTGAAACTTAGGTACTATGTACTCATATGACGATATTGGTTCACTAGAAAAAAAGTTATTATGGAAAACAGTAAATTTCATGTCATTTCCCCATTAAATGATTAAATTTTCAATCCATTGTTGCAAAAAATTTTTGCCTCGTAACAGCAATATTAATAGTAATCATGATGAAAAATTTGAACCAAGGCTTAACTAAATCTAACATGAAACTCATTAGCGGTAACGTACGTAGTATGTGTTAACATCTTATGAACAACGAGAAACTAGAATTGCTTTGAAATATAAATTAGTTGACAAACAGTTGATATTTAAATGGCTTTGATTAAGCTAGTACACAAATAAATACCAGAGAATAACAAAGATTATTTTTTAGTGTCAATCGTTTATAATTTTAGACGCGTTAATAGTTTCTTCCTTTTTTTTTCAATTTATTTTACGGAGCATTTACTTAAGAAAATTAGGTGAAGTTCCGTAATGGAAACATTACCTTATTTCATAAGTACACTTACACTAAAAAGAATAAAATAAAATAATTTTGGAAAAAAATAGTACCGACTTCAGTTGGAAATTGCTCTAAAAAGTAAAAAATAATTTTTTTCTTTGAACACCATCGAAACTACTTTTAAACATAAGTTTTGAAGTCGGCGCAAAAACGATAGGTCAAATGATATTTAACCATATTTTGCCAACATTTTTCAGAGAAACCATTGAAAATTAAAAGCAGAATATTTATACCATTACACGAATGTGTGGTAATGAATGAAATGTATGCGAATGCTTTTAAAGAACCCGGATCCATTAAAATGTATATAGTTGAATTATAGCTGCGTATGATTCTATACATTGTTTTTGCGCCGACTTCAAAACTTATGTTTAAAAGTAGTTTTGATGGTGTTCAAAGAAAAAAATTATTTTTTACTTTTTAGAGCAATTTCCAACTGAAGTCGGTACTATTTTTTTCCAAAATTATTTTAAAACCAAGTATCAAGATATTTTTTGATACTTGAGATTTTGGTACAATCGCTAAATTTTGGCTATTACCATTTGATTCTGGCTAGATCAACTATGCAACTCAAATTCAGGGTCCAGAATATATTGTTATTATGAGTTTTTATATAGCTCACACTTGCTGTGCTTGTAATGACATAGCTAACATGGTGAATGAGAGCTGCAAGTTTAAAACTACTGCAGTGAGCAGGGGCCGGTAGTCCCCTAGTTAGGCTGTCGAAGATTTAAATCAAATGATTTTTTTAAAAATCATTATTTTAATATAAACCCTCGAAATTTTTTTAATTTCATTAGTTTTGACTGTCTCTTAGTCGGTATACCTTTTCTTCTTTATTTTGTCCCTGGGATTTTTCTCACTTGACCATTTTTTTAAATTTTAAATACAAATATACAAATACAAATGCGACGACCAACAACAGGCTCTGGGCCCAACACGGCTGGTCCTAGTAAAATTAAAGACCCCAATGAAGATCAATGGTCCTCTTAAAACTATCTACTCCCTTGCTTCTTAACCCCTTTTCCGGTAAACTATTCCAAATTCCCACTACTCTTCTGAAATAGTCATTTTTCCGAATTTCCAGATTAGCCTGAGATTGAAACAGCTTATAACAATGACCCCTTGTCCTGCTTTCCGTGCAAAAATTTAACCCCATAACATCTTTCATTTTGATAAATTTAAACAACTGAATCATGTCACCTCTGGTTCTCCTTTGCTCAAGACTATACATGTTAAGCGTTCTAACTCTGGAATCATAGTCTAAATTAGAAAATCCATTTGCTAACCTTGTAGCCCTCCTTTGTACCCGTTCCAATAAACTAATATCTTTCTTAAGATAAGACCAAAACTGAACAGCATACTCTAAATGAGGTCTCACCAAACTTCTATATAAAGGCAGGAGAACCTGCTTAGGTTTGTTTGAAGTAGATCTATTTATAAACCCAAGCATCCTATTGGCTTTGTATCTCCCTACTCAACATAAAAATTCCAATCTTTTGTCAATGGATCCTTATAAATAAAATGCTGTTTTTTTTTTTTTTTTTTTTTTGTTCGTAGCCTTTCTTTATGAAAACAAATTCAGGACTTTCTTTATAAAAACAATGAGGAAATTTTAAAGCACTAAGCTAAAATATGGGTGTGCAGAAAAGTCCTGGAAAGTTAGATGTTGCTATTGTGCATATTTTTTCAAATTAGAAAAAGAACTATGAATTCTTGTAAAAATATTTAAACCTTGTATACATAAATAAAAAAAAAGCTATTTATATTTATAAAAACATTCACCAAAAGAAAAAGTTGAAGTTAATACTTTTTTACTATAATTAATTATACATATGGACAGCTTTTTATTTTCTTTTACTAGAAAGTGAGGAAACAAAAAAGGTAGCTGTCTAAATTTAAAATAGGATCTATGTACAAAATAAGAAAAACCAGTTTTGTTCAAAATCTGATATTACCTTTTAAATAAGAGTAATATTAATAAAAAATATATAATTTTTTTTTTTGCCTTCATTAAACTGTCTTTTGATTTTTATTTCATGTAATACTACCCAACTTCAAAGTTAATAATACAATGTTAAAGAGCGCAAATTGGTAGGAAACTTCAAACACCTGTTTCAGAATTAGAAGAAAAACCATTTGGAAAGCAAAAGTAGTGAGCTAATGGATGAAAAGATACCTGACAAATTGTTTATTTTCACCCTGTTTTTTTGCATCAATGGTGTATTACTTTTCTATCTATATTAAATTTTAATTGAATCATATGCATTTGTTTTAATTTAGTTTTATATCACATTATGAAAGCTTTTTGGTGAAGTAACGCTTGAAATACAATAATTGTGTAGTTTTTAAAAACATCAATTTTTAAGTTTAAGTATATTCAAAAGTGTAAATTAATTGATTACAAAAGTTTCTAAAGTCTTTTTTAAAAAAATCCGATTTTTTTTTCACTCCCGGCATCTAGTAATATATATTTTTTAATTGTTAATTGAAGTTAAGTAATATATAAGCATTGCACAACAGATAAATTGTTTACAACTTGCATTTTTAGTTAGTCAGTTAGACTTAATCAAATGTTAACATGTCTGCAATTCTTGTTTTTCTTTAGGCTCTGTTGAAGGGGTTTCCTGAAAAAGCAATTCAGCTGTCAGGACTTAAGAAGAACTTGACGCAGTCCAGAAATCTGCATTGGGAAGAAAACTGGCACAATGTAATTTATCCTAGGTTAAAAGAAGCCTTGGACCGCAGATAGAAGCTCAAGCCAGAGGCTGAAGGAAATATGAAGATGTATTATAAGTGAGGGCTATCTTAACCCATGAATGCCTAGCGTCCCTTATTAGGGACGGTCCAAAAAAGGGCCTGCATTTCCCCAAAATGAACATTTCAACCAAATAATAGTGTTCAATGAGTACCTTGGTATTGTTTCAATTCGTTATTGACTGATTGCAGCACATAACCATTGCAAAGTATGTTCTGTAGCAGTTTTAATATGATCTTTATCAAAAATGACATCATTCACAATCTCAAGGAAAAAAGCTAAGTTTTTCAAAGTTATTCCCAGCTTCCCGATTTATGTTAATTGCTGATTTTATTTCTTCTTATAAAATGTCTTTTTACATATTATATCGTAGGCAGAAAAAAATTTAGTAAAAAAAAGCATGTACCCTCTGGGGTCTATCGTAACTTTTAAGGGACGATTTTTCTTTCCTTAATAAAAATTTTTTTTTACATAATATTTTTTTTGTTATTTTCCTGTCCATTAAACACTGTTTGTAACCAGTATTCAAAATATCTTTGAAAAAAAAAAAAAATCAGGCATTAATGTGTTACTGTGATAGTGGGTCTTTACTCATCCAAACCAAAATTACAAAAGCTATGTAGAAATAACACGACTGTCGGTATATTGCGCGTAATGTTTTAACAGTTGTCACATACATAGCATTTGTACTTCTGGGCTGGAAATATTCAAGATCCTGATGCTGCTGGTTATCTCACTTCATCTCTGGAGTACGAGGAAATAATGTATTTTCTTACTTACATGTGTGATAATTTCTATTAAAGTTTATTTTTATGTCTCATTCATTTTCTGAACTTTCTATAGAGGCAGGATGTGCAAGAAAAGTTTTGACCATTTTTCCTCCCACCAGGAACTACACAACTTAACCTTTAGAAACCGGGCGGTACACATATTGTACCAGAAGTCTCGTCTAGTTTAGAGGACGGGGTTGAAATTTTCACTCAAACCCTTTGGAGCCGGGGATTTTTTCAAATTTTCATGCCTCTGGTACGACAGTTTATACCTTCTCGTTTCAATGGAAAAGAAATCTGTGGTTCAACTGCCGTACTACCTGTGTCGAAAGAAAAATTTCCAAAAAACAGCCAGGATCCAAAAGGTTAAGTAATAATGAAAAAAGTTAAAAATGGTACCATTTGAAAGAGTATACTGAGACATGTTTTGACTTAAAGATCAAGTGCCCTGGTCCCCTCATTTTTAAGATAAAATCGCCAAATTTGATGACTTGGCAACAAATTGAAGCTACCTCCCGATTCTCCCCTTCCACCGTTTGCTAGAGACAGGGCCGCCGCTACCAGCGATGGGGCCCGGTACCAATTTTAATTCTGGTCCCCCCGTGCACCCCCCCCCCAATTGCATATTTTCATGCCATCGTTTCAGCATATTTGCAATTGTAAAAATAAAAGGAGAAAAAAAAATCAGAAAAACTTTTTTTTTTTAGTTACGAAAGTGTGCATCTGATTTTATTTTCACGTTTTTTGTATCACCAGATGATTTCAAAAAGCGGTACATTTTCCTTTGCGCAAGCGTGTTTCATTCATTAGTGTTTGTACTAGCAATTGTTTCATATTGAGAATCGGCAATGGAAAGCGAGATTTTCTTTTTTTTTTTTGATGAAATTATTGACACTATTACTGGAAAAACATGTTCATAACCTTACGGGCCCCCAAAAGCTCCGGGCCCGGGTACTAGAGGTCCAGTATTCCCCCTTCCCCCCAAACGGCGGCCCTGGCTAGAGATTGTTAATTTCCATCTTTGATCATTTGCAAAGAGGGTAAAAGATGTCTTACGTTAATCCTCTACTTGTGTGCGC